>JAVFBX010229417.1:0-10917 GCA_034783855.1 Mopalia kennerleyi | reverse complement strand
TTATCCCGCTTTGTATTAAAGAGATAATTCTATTAATATTTCGCCTATGCGTTTCTTTTTTGACAGAGTATATATCTGTGTTTTATAAATTAAACCTCAATTCTGTATGAAAACGCCACAAATCCCGCAACATTCCAACTATTCTGTACGGAAACAAATGAAGAGTTTATTTAGTGTTTGTGACGAAGCAGTGCTTTGATCATGCAGTTGATCAAATATGTAGAGTTATGCATTCAAACACCCTCGGGATTTGAGGTGTGTGGGACGGAATTTAAGAGTTGACGGAGACAGCAGAGCTAGTTTTCTACTGGTTCTGCGGACAATCATGGTAAGGGTAAATGTAAGACATTGTTTCAAAATCTAGATAGTATTTGTTAATTAATGGATCTTGTCTTAAAATCTAGATAGTATTTGTTTATTAATGGATGTCATAAAATCAAGATCGTATTTAGTTTTTAAGCCTCTTTACTTTGATTAACTTGAATCCTCAGTGTTTCTAAACCGACATGAATAACACGTCGTGTATATCACATTACGTTTCTGGTTGATGTTACATGGTCATTGGAAATCATATTATTGCGCTTTCGTTTAATCAGTATTTCAAATATTTAATAACAGTAACAGCCTTTGGAGGTCCATAGTACTTTCTAATAAACAGAGGATACACTGTTGTAAACTCCCTATATTGCCCAGCGTAATATGCGTTTCTGGTTTTATAGTTCTAAATCCGCCACATAATATTTCTTGACGAATACAACAGACATCATTCTGCGCGCTATAAATTGTTGTTTCGGTGGATTTCACAATATATGGTATCAATGGCAACACATACATCCGACCGCGAGGTGTAATCGAGTGTAATATGGTAGGGACTTCGTAGCATATAGTATATTGCTTCTGATGTATTACATTATAAAAGCGATTGGTACCTTTTTTTTGAGGCAACATTCCTATCAACTTTTTCCGTAGAGTGATAAATAAAACATAAATGGAAGCAATTATTGTGTCAACAGAACAAGCAAGGATAAATGATAAATAAACAGCATCTCGGTTGATCTCTACTTGAGGGAGAAATGACTCTTAAAATATTTATCCACTGTAGGCTCACCGGAAGCTGGAGGGCGTTTTATGTTGACCTTGTGCTCCCAAAGCTGTGGGTCAACAAGATTCCGATCTGTTCGTTGTGTCTTACTAATGTGCCTCGTGGTTGTCCTGTCATTGTTTGGTTCAAGGGATGAGAGTGATATCCATCAGCGATTGACATAACATTAGCCCCCTCCTATCTTTTACTGGCGCTGTGGCTCTTTACATAAACGTTATATAAAACATACATTAGTCTGAAACATTAGTGTCTTTGCGTATCTCTATAGGTGATATTAGTATCACATAAAACATATGATTTATTATCTATCCATTACTGTCTCTGTGATTTTCTATCTCTGATATAAATGTAACATAAAGCAGACATGAGTATGAAACAGTAGTGTCTCTGTATGATATAAATAACACGTAAAGTATCCATTAGTCTGTACCTTGTCAATAGGGATCGTCTGGTATTGAACCGATGACAAATAAAGCACCACGGTTATAATTGTCAGTACAGTCTCATATCTATTCACAGGATTCTAGAACATGATAGGCCATATATCTGCTAAATAATATCTGGAACATCTCCTCGAACGATTTCGGGGTTAATCGGTTGAAATATGTTCTCTTTATGTTCCTCCTATAGAACTCGGTAAAGTCGTAACGTCCATTGCCAGGCTTTTCGAACAAGATATTCCATATATCAGGTAAGAAATCATGGAACTCTATCTGGGCCATTTTAGGGATTATCGGACGGTGTATATAGGCCTACCTTCTATTTACAACAACGTTCCTATATAACTCTTATTCATGAACGATCGGGCACAGAGAATGTTTGATTGGTTGGTATTTAACGCCGTACTGTTATTTCAGATATATGACGACGCAATAACTGAGGTAAAACAACTAGAAACAACACAAGACAAATCCGATCCCCGTGACCTTAATCGCAGAGGTCACCAAGCTTCGGTTAGATCTAAATACCAACTCACCTTATTGTCATCTTAAAATCGGAGGGTGAGAGGTATTTAGATCATGGTACAGTCAGATCTTGTCAATCAACCGTTGCAGGGAAAGGAACAAATTAATAATCTCTCGTGTTACACGTGTTCTATGGTGGCTATAACAAGATATTATTCTGCGTTATAACTTGGATAGTCAATAAAGGTGCATCCCACAATGATATAGCGTATTGTAGGGAGACAGATACAGGCTGAATAGGCGATACTTTGTATTTTAGATAGTGGTAAAAATGTATCCATTCCTATACGTCTCATCAGGATCTAAAGGAACAAATAGACTCGAAAATTCGGAGTGTGAGGAACGTTTAAGTTCAATGATGTCTTGCTAAAATCGAAAGAATCTTCCTCTGTTTGTGGCGTAGAAACCGTTTTTTATATCTCAAAATCTGATAACACTTTATTTAGAGCACATAGAACAGCTGCATGAGTGGATGAAATCTAGCCTCAATCTCTCAGCTGCTTCATCCTAACAAAGCGATTGTTGATCAGGGTTTGAATGTCACAATACATTTATCGCAAGTAATGTTCAAGAATTTTGTACCATTGACAGTTTTACTGCCTTAAATGAAGATCGCACAAGATGTGAATAAATCGCACCAGGGAGAGATCTGAACCTTCGCAGTGATTGAACTGATTTGGGAGCGGATCAAGATTTGTTTATTAATAGATGTTTTAAAATCTATATCGTAATTGTTGAATAATGGATGTCTAAAAATCTAGATCGTATTTATTTATAAATGAATATCTTAAAATGTAGATCGTATTTGTTGATTAATAAATGTCTTAAAGTCTAGGTAGTATTTGTTTATTAATGGAAGTCTTAATATCTACATCATATTTGGTGTTAAGCTTCTTCTTTACTTTGCATGGTTAACTTGAATCCTCGTTGTTTCTAAATCGAACCGAATTACACGTCATATAGCCTATATTACATCCCTTTTTTGGTTGATGTTACATGGTCATTGGAAATCATATTATTGCGCTTTCGTATAATCAGTATTTCAAATATTTAATAACAGTAATAACCTTGGGAGGTCCATAGTACTTTTCTAATAAACAGAGGATACACTGTTGTAAATCGTGAACTCTCTATATTGCCCAGCTTAACATGCGTTTTTGGTTTTAGTTGTCTAAATCCACCACATAATATTTCTTTTAGAGTGACGAATAAAACACACATCGCTCGGCCCGCTATAAATTGTTGTTTCGATGGATCTCACAATATATGGCATCAGTGGCAAATAACACATACATTAGTCCTTGAGGTATGCGCGAGTGTAATTTGGTAGGGACTTATAATATATAATATAAAGTATATTGCTTTTTATGCGTTACATTTTAAAAGCGATTGGTTCCTTTAGCTTGAGGCAACGTGCGTCTCGACTTTTCCCGTAAACTGTAGCCTCACCGAAAGCCGGAGTGTGTTACATGTTGCCCTTGTGCTCCCAGAGCTATGGGTCAACAAGATTCCGATCTGTTCGTGATGTCTTATAGTAGGCCTACTGTGCCTTGTGGTTGTCCTGTCATTGAGTGATATCCATCAGCGATTGAAACAACATCAGTCCCCCACTAGTTATTACTGGCTCTGTGGCTCTCTACATAAACGTTACATAAAATATACATTAATCTGAAACATAAGGGTGTCTCTGCGAATCTCTATAGGTGATATAAGTACCACATAAAACACATATCACTCCGACAACCATATATTACTGCCTTTACAAAAGGGATTTATTATAACTCTATTACGGTTTGCTGGTCTCTACCTGGGATATAAATCTTATATATACATACATCTGAAACAGTATAGTGTCTCGGCAGATCTCTATATGGGATATAAAAAACACATAAAGCAATCGTTAGTCTGTACCTTGGCAGTAGGGATCGTCTGGTATTGAATTGATGACAAATAAAGCACCACGGTTATGATCGTCAGTACAGTCTCAGATCTATTGACAGGATTCTAGAACATCATAAGCCATATATCAGGTAAATAATATCCAGAACCTCTCCTCGGACAATTACGGGTTCATTGGACGGTTTATATGTCCTTTTTACAACAACCTTCCTACAGATTTCTTATTTAAGAAAGATTGGTCACTAGGAATGTTTGATTGATTGGGATTTAACGCCGTACTTATTGTTATTTCAGACATATGACGGCCCAATAACTGGAGTAAAACAACAAAACACAAATCCGATCCCAGGTCACCAGAGTTCAGTTAGATCTAAATACCGCCTCACCTTATTGTCATCTTAACAATGAGGAAGAAAGGTATTTAGATCATGGCACAGTAAGTTCTAGTCCATCAATCGTCGCAGGGAACGGAACAAATTAATAATATCTTGCGTTACACTTTTTACATGGTGGCTAACAAGATATTATACTACCTTATAATTAACATGGAGATCATGAATTCACGAATAAAGAGGTATTAAACAATGATAGGGAGACAGACACAGACTGAATAGACGGTCATTTGTATTTTAATAATTGTTCAAATCGTATACATTCTTGTACGTCACGTCAGGATCTTAAGGGGGGGGGGGGGGTAGACTAGATAGAGAATTCAGGGAATGAGGAATGATCAAGCCGAACGATGCCTCGCAAAATCGAACGAAGCTTTCTCTTTTTGTGGCGTAAAAATGTTTTCGTTTATTTCTAAGTCTGGTAAGGTTGATGTTTAGGGCAAATAGAACAGTTAATGAAAGCCAGTCCATATCTCAACTTCTGCATTTCTCAGCTATGAACCTAGCAAATTGATAGCTGATCAGAGTGTGAATATAACACTTCATCTATCGCAAGTATTTTTCAAGAATTTTGTACCATTTACAGATACACTGCCAAGAATGGACATCTAATCACACACAATGTAAAATAAAGCCCACCAGGGAGACATCTGAACCCTCACTGTTATTGAACTGGTTGCGGAGCCGATCAAATTGAAGATAGTTAGGGGGAAAAAATCCGATAAATCTAACCAATAGATAAAAACATCTCAGCCCAATGTCAATGTTTTCCACACCCTCAAAAGTAATAGTATTCTCTTTTTCTGTAACAGGGCCAGCATTATTTGGGCCACGCTGCATAAATACATGTATATATCTACGTTTCGTGTAATTAAAAATCAATAATGTACGAAGAAGCCACAAATCCCACAACAATTAAACCAACCATTTTGTATGGAAATCAATGTAAAATTTCTTCAGTGTATGTAACGAACGCTGGTTGATTCAATATGTAGAGTCATGCATTCACTTAAACACTCTTGGGATTTGAGGTTTGTGGAACGGAATTCAAGGACGAACTGAGACAGTTGCTATAGCTGTCTACATGTTCTGTGGTCTGTCAGGCTTACGTTAAATATCAGACCTTGTCTTTGTTGATTGTAGATTGTATTTGTTTATTAAAAGATCTTCTCTTAAAATTTAGATCGTATTTGTTTATTAAAGTATCTTGTCTTAAAATCTGTGTCGCTTGTGTTTTTTAAAGGATCCTAAACCATGGAAAGACTTGGTATGGATAACAACTTCTTAATTAATTGGATACTACGTTTCCATCTCATTCCAGAGATCGTTTTCAGGTATGCATACTGGATACATTTACTTGAAACGATCTCTGTGCACCACAAGCATTGTCTGGTTGATGTTATATGGTCATCGGGTATCATGTAATTGTGCTTTCGTATAACCAGTACTTCAAATATAACATTTAATAACAGTAATAGCCTTGGGAGTCTCCTTAGTACTCTCCAAATAAACAGAGGACACACTGAATAATGTTTGTGTCACACTGTCGTAAATCGTTAACTCCTAACATTCCTCAGTTTAACAGACATTTTTAGTTTTATAATTTTAAATCCGTCACATCATATTTATTTAGATTGATGAATAACACACACATCACACTGCTTGCTATAGATTGTTGTCTCGGTGGAATTCATAATATATGGTATCAATGCCAAATAAAACATACACTAGTCCGTGGAGTATATGCGAGTTTAGTTCGGTAAGGATTTCGTGACAAGTAAAACAATCGACTGTCAATACAGCCTCATATTAAATCACTGGAATGCTGATATCTAATCTATTATTGATAGGATTCCATAACAATGTCTCTGAAATGATTTATATCTGATAATAACGATGTTAACATTCCGTGGATATTTCAGAAGTTGGCTCGATAAGCATGGCAAATCGTGCTATTATAGAATAAAAAATAATTATGGATATACATGCTGTTAACTTTCTGGCTTATGTTAGACAATTGTTGATGAGTTGTCATGAGAAATAAACCAAACGCAGTCTGCAGCCGCTGTTTTCACCATGAACAATGGTTTCCCTTTAAGTACGCGGGCTTCCTATTTTCGCGTACGGTGTTGAAATGAGAATAAGGCGTATAACTTCTTTGAGTAGCTTTCAAAGACAAAGTAGAACAAATCATAGCTCAACAGAAGACGAAAATACATGTTCTTTGAATTTGTATTAGACGGACAAAGAGTACAGTGCTTAATGAGACCACCATAGTCCAACCAATATGACGTTCAATGTGACATGTCTATAGGATCATTTCAGTATATACTGTGTACAATTTAAACAAGAAATATAGATAGAAACATCTCAGTCCTGAGGAGTAATGTAAAATATTCAGATACATAGAGACATTTTCGTCTTGTGAGAAATGTAAAATCTTCGGATATATAACGAGACAAATAATAAATTCAGACATGCATATAAAGACATTTTAGCCCTGTGAGACAAATAATAGCTTCAGATATAGAGACATTTAAGACTTGGGAAAAATGTTAAAAGATATTGAAACACTGATGGCTAGTGAGAAAGGTAAAAAATGAGAGATAAAGAAACTTTTTTAGGAAATGTTAAAGTAATGTGATATTGAAACAGTCAAGGCAGATGAGAAAGGTAAAAACTTCAAAGACAGAGAAATATTAATGTTTGTCAGAAATGTAAATACTTCAGAGGTATTGGAACATTTTAGACCTCTGGAGACTGGTCAATTAATATAAATCGGAGTTTGTCTTTTTTGAAGAAGCAACCAACTTCTACCAGCTATGCCATAGCAGAATAGGGATGTTTTATTGGAGCGGATAGAACAGTACATGTGAGTTATCCAACATCTCAAGTGGTTGGTCATTAAGCGAAAACAGTGACGCTCAGATTTAACGACCTATCGTTTGATCTATATGTTGATAACACATCAATAAAGAGCATCCACTGTAAGACCACCGCATTAGGATCAAATCCCTAATGATGGATCTGGCTTGTGAGAAGATCAATGGTAAACCAACGGTTAATAGGTGTTGTGATTTTCTAGTCATGCAATCATATTTCCACGAAATGTTTCCCAGAAAAAGCTTTAGCCTTGTTATGGTTGCATTTTAATTGCCACAGTGACATGCTAACCTCCTTTTGGTTCGAGATGATTATGATACAATCTGAACTGTGTAACGTGGACAGAGTTATCTTCACAATAAATCAGGGGCATAATCATCAACAATGTCTCCTACTTTATCATGTTATCCATGTTGGTTTTACGCATTGTTTATACTTCAAGGGGATTCTAAAAGATGTCAACGTGAGTGAGCACATTATTTGTTTATCTTCACCTTCAAATCACAATTAACAAAACGGTCATGGTGTTGTGAAGCTTGTTAATAGATTCCACACGTTGAAGGCAATTTAAGAACTTAAACCGAAGCCATGTATTGATAAGATAATGCAGAGATAAAGTTTTGCCCGAAAAGCACCCATTCCTTATAAAGTAAAGTAGTTGAAGCTATGACAACCCCAGAATGCCAATAACACTATCCAGTCTGTCGTCTAGGGTCCACATTAAATAAATTGGACTGGAATATTTCAGTCCAATAAAGGTGTATTACACAATGACGTAGCGTATATTGTAGGGAGACCGGTACAGACTGAATAGACGGTACTTTGTATTTTTGATAGTGTTCAAAACGTTTCCATTCTTGTAGTCTCACCGGAAGCTGGAGGTTGTTTTGTGTTGCTCTTGTGCTCCCAGAGCTATGTGTCAACAAGATTCCGATTTGTGTTTGGTGTCTTAGTATTGTGCCTTGTGGTTGTCCTGTCATTGAGTGATATCCATCAGCGATTGAAACAACATCAGTCCCCAACTAGTTATTACTGGCTCTGTGGCTCTCTACATAAACGTTACATAAAATATACATTAGTCTGAAACATAAGGGTGTCTCTGCGAATCTCTATAGGTGATATAAGTACCACATAAAACATATATCACTCTGACAACCATCTCCCACTGCCTCTACAAAAACTCCATTACTGTTTGTGAGTCTCTAACTGTGATATAAATCTTATCTTAACACACAGTAGTCTGAAATAGTAGTGTGATATAAATAACACATAAAACATTCATAAATCTGTACCTTGTTGAGTAGGGATCGTCTGGTATTGAGCTTATGACATATAAAGCACCGACAGTACAGTCGGAACGTCCGTTGGTATGATTCTAGTACACGATATGCCATATATCTGGTAAATAATATATCGAACCTCTCCTCGGGCAATTGCGGTGTTAATCGGACGGTTTATATGTCCCTTTTACAACGACCATATATAACTGTTAAAGCACAGGGAATGTATGGGATTTAACGCCTTATTTATTTTTATTTCACACATATGCCGGCCCAATAAGTGAAATAAAACAGCTGACAAACAACAAAAGACAAATTCAATCTTTGTGACATTACGCGCAGAGGTCACCAGGCTACAGTTAGACCTAAATACCGCCTCACCTTAGTCATCTTAACAATGAGGAAGGTGAATGGTATTTAGATCATGGTACAGTCAGCTCTTGTCAATCAACTATCGCAGGGAAAGGAACAAATTAATTATCTCCCGTGTAACACTTGTTCTATGGTGGCTAACAAGAAATTATGCTTCGTTTTAGTTAACATGGAGATAACGAATTTTAATAAAGATGTATTACACAATGGTATAGCGTATTGTAGAGAGACAAGCACAGACTGAATAGACGATACTCTGTATTTCAGATAGTGTTCAAAACGTTTCCATTCTTCTACGTCTCGTCCGGATTTCTGTCTAAAATCGGAAGAAGCTTCCTCTTTTCTGGAGTAGAAACATTTTTATGTCAAAATCTGGTAAGACTGCTATTAAAAGCAAATGAAACAGTTGATGAGAGGTAGTCAATATCTCAGTTGGTTCATTTATCAACCGAGCTAATTCAATATTGATCAGAGAATGTCACACTTCATTTATCATTTATCAACCGAGCTAATTCAATATTGATCAGAGAATGTCACACTTCATTTATCACTTATCAACCGAGCTAATTCAATATTGATCAGAGAATGTCACACTTCATTTATCACAAGTATTTTTCTAGAATCTGTTCATTGCACAATGTAAAAAAAGAACATCAAGGAGTCATGTAAACCTTCACAGAGATTAAACTGTGACGTTTCCGTTACGTGGTTAACATTATTAAGGTCACTTTGCATCATTATATATCTACGTTTCGTCTAATTACATATCAATTCTGTATGAAAACAACACAAATCCCACAACAAACCAGCCATCCTATGTGGAAACCAATATAGAGTTTCTTGTTTCTTCTGTAACGACGGCTGGGAACGAGCAATGTAGAGTTATAGATTCACTGAAACACTCTTGGAATTTGAGGTCTGTGGAACAGTCTGTAGCAATGTAGATTTATGCATTCACTTAAACACACTTGGGATTTGAGGTCTGTTGAACGGAATTAAACAACGAGCTGATACAGTTGCTCCTCTTAAAAACTAGATCTTGTTTGTTTATTAAAGCTTCTAGTCGCCTTTAGTTAACATGCTGAATACGTATGTGCCTTCCCGTTGTTTCTAAACACTCTTGGGATTTGAGATGTGTGTAACGGAATTAAAAAGAGAACGGAGACTACAGCGCTAGTTTCTACTGGTTGTGTTGACAATCATTCTTGGCATACATGTCAAATCTTGTCTTAAAATCTAGATCATATTTGTTTATTAAATCTTCTTATTGCCTTTGGTTAACATACTGAATAAATAAATTTATTCTCTTTGTTTCTAAACCGACATAAAGAACACGTCGTGTATATCACAGTCCTTCCCTGGTTGATGTTACATGGTCATTGGATATCATATTATTGTGTGCTCGTATAATCAATATTTCAAATAAATTAATAGAATCTTTGAGTGGTTGGCAGGGGATATGCAGGGGAAATGGCGCAGTTGTAGACAAAATATTATGGAAACATATGCTACAATGTATTATGCTGTTAATCGCCTGTAAATTGATAATTGTTAGACGATTGTTGAAGAGTTTTCATTTTGAGAAATGTAAAAGCTTCAATTTTTTATAGTCCTCTGGAGACTAGCAAGTGAAAATAAATCGGAGTTTCTCTTTCTTTGAAGAGACAACCTTCTTTTACTGTTCATGCCATAGCAGAATAAAGACGTTTTAAATTATCAAATAAACAGTTCGTGTGAGTTCCCCAACATCATGGCCCAACCGGTTGATCATTAAGCGAAAACAGTGACGCTCAGATTAAACTTGAATACGAAACTGGTGATAAGTCGGTCAATCCCTTGATCTGCACGCTGACAGCACAACGATTAAGAGCATCCAATGTACCGCGTTAGGATCTAAATTCTTATGCTCAGTTCACACCAACGGCGCTTTGATGGCGCTTTAAAGCTGCGTGCAAAGCGGCACCAAAGCTCGACTAAAGCGTCAGGGTCGTAATAGATCGTTGGAAAGCTTTGAGCAAAGCGGG
>JAVFBX010229406.1:0-10917 GCA_034783855.1 Mopalia kennerleyi | reverse complement strand
GATTGGAATTTTTGTATAATTGTTTCACTAAATGCAGGCTAATAATGTGAACTTTCGTATTAGCAAATAAAAAAAAAGACAAATTTTTACCTCGAAGGGGCCGACCTACCTTAGAGGATGTGTTAATTCCAAGGCTTTGCATTTAGAGATACAATTGTGTGATATATCTGCATATGTTCATACTTACCTATAGCCAGCGCTAACGCAAACACGCTTCCGATAAAACACACAAGGAGCATTTTGTTGTCCAGCCTCCTGACCTGTTAAAACCAAATTCGCTCTACACTGTCAAATGTACCTTTTAAATATACTAGTTGGTTCGTGATCTCCCGTGTTTTAGTGAATTCACATGTAAACTTGACTAAACGGAAGCACCACTTGGACAAATATTTGGGATTCCGAATTAATCTCGACACTGTTGACATGTTCTTATTCAGGGTGGCAAAACACAAGTGTCAAGGTGACAACTGACCAACTGGCTTACTTTACTTAACTATCGAGCACTCAATTTAACACAGTTTTCAGTCAATATTGGGTCCAATATGTTAATGCTGTTTTCTAATAACCGCACGTCATCAGCTTATGAAGAATAACGTCTTTTGTTCCTGATTGTCTCTAGAACAAAGAGTTCAAAGTCCACATGACACATTAATAGTTTCAGTCAAAACGCTCAATGCTATATCACAAACACTTGACTAGACTAGTCTACAGTCTCATTAGCATCATCTTCTCTAGCCAAGGGTTCTATATCCGAGCAACTCTGCATTACAACTCTTGGCGGATAACTCCAGGTATAATGGGACTCGGCTTCCAAGCGATTGATTGGATGCGTGGGAAGTTCTACGCATCCAATCAGATATTTCGAACTTGTTTGGGGTATTCAACCAACTCGGTGAAATTATTCGATATGTACCTACCGCTACAGACACCAAATCACCGTACACATGCCAACACTGCTATACAAAGTTAAACAAACTGTCAAAACTGGAGTACGACATGCAACATAGGGTATCTACGCTGGTTGGATGTAACTGTAAACAAGTTGAGTTAACTATAACCTTGATCATTTTAGCCGCCAGGTGGCGTAGCTGAAACACACGCTGTATATCAATTATCTGCCAAGGGTTGTTGTAATGCAGAGTTGCTCGGATATAAAACCCTTGGCTAGAGAAGATGCTACAAGAGAAGCACGCTAGGTTTAACCGATTATTGCATATAGCCTGTTTAACATTCCTCACTCCGTGGTACAGCTGAAAGGAACTAATGTAGCATTACATTACCAATGCCTAGTCAAATAAAATCCTCGTTATACCTGTCCTAAGTTGTTAGGTGTATTGATGAAATCCATAAGAAGATTTTCTCTATCGTATCTCTCTAACACAGCCTGCATCTGACAAGAGTTAGAACTGGAGTTGCACGGGGCGATATGGAGGAATCTGAAAAAGATTCACAAAACCGGATATATTTGTGCCACGACAATATATATATCTATATGCTGACAGGGAACAATCATTTGCTTGTATCGAATTGTTTAGATATACTGAAGCACAGGTTATTTTGAGTTACTTTTTTATGTTCAATACTGATATATTCGGTGGTTATATATGCACCATAGTAATCATAGAGCCAATCATAAACTTTGAACACCCCACCCAAACTCCTGCAGGTTTCGGCAGAGCCCCTTGTATATTGTCAAACAGGTCTACCCTATAATCCCATCTAAATTATCCGTTCCACCGTGTATTACCCTACCCTGACAACAAGAGAATTCTGAGCAAGGGTGCTACTGCTATAACTCACGTGTCCCCGTCCTGGTCCCGATCCATCAGGGTCTCTCTGGTTATCCCCGCAATTTTCCTCCGAGAAGAATTCAGCGAGTCGGCACCTGCCGCACTCCGCGATTGAGGTGTACTATTCGAAACTGAAATCATTAAGTAGTAAGGCGTACGCCAATGCTCATATTTCACAACAGTTTGTTTTGTTTATAACACGTCCATGAAGTCAATTTGCTATTAAATAAACTTTACATTTATGATTTAATGAGGAAAAACAAATAAGCGCAGGACTGCTCCCAATTAAAACAAATACTGATCTGTAAACATACAGTAAAACACAGCCTTAGTTGAGATAGAGGGTAAACACGTAATAACTTCAATCAAACGGTCATTTAATATGTATTCTGCATAAGGGACAGAAATGACTACACAAAGCTAAAGCTGCTTGGATATGTGTATGTCTGTTAAAATAAATAAAAAAAGAAGTTTAGGAATGGTAGCTTATAATAGCTTTTATTTCTATAATTATTCTCGACTGCTTGGATCGAATTCCAAGCAAATTCAAGCTCTCCTAAAACTCGGGAGTTTAACTTGTGTAAGTTATAAAATATTGGCCTACCTGCGGATACCCCAGGACGTATTGGTGGAATTGGATGCAACTTGTACATAGGATGCCTGGACTGGTTGTTCATGGGTGGAACCATATCTGTGGAATTATGTTGTACATGCATCATCGGAATCCTCACAAAAGGAGAAGTCGGTTGGCAGTAATTCTGACCGTATGACCCAGTAGACTTTCGCTCAGTTGATCTGATACCATGTATATTAGCAACGGCTCCTTCTACAGTTCTAAGTAGACAGTTTGGGTTGAATGCCGATTGACGACTATTTCCGGGTATATTTAGGTCCGTTGTGCCATATTTGATCAGCGCATCTACTTGAATAGGAACACCCGATATCTGTTGTCCATTTGTCAGCCTTAATACAGCACTACGTTTGTTGAAAGAAGATGTTTGTGGGTAACCACTCGAGGCTCTCTTTATAGCAGGTGCTGTGAGAGTTTCATACTTGGGTTGGCTGTTTACTTTCACGTCTACTATTTCTGGTTTATTCGAATTGCCTGTTCCTACCGTTCTCACAACAGTAGTTAAATCTGATGACAAATTTGTTCCACCTTTACTATACCCTTTTCCTAAATACATTGAGTTTTCGCCTAACCTTGGATCCCATGTATGGCGACGGGTTTTCTCTACAGTTTGACCAATTGAATTGTCTAAATCTAAGGGATATACATTACCACTTTCTCGGCACCTAAATGTATTATACGTTTTTGGGAGTATAGATGTTTTTGATCCATTAATGTCTTCAGAACCAACCAAATTGGTAGTTTCTGGTCTGCTTAGTTGTTGGTCCATTCTTGAACAACTATTCGAACAGTAATTCGATCCCGACATATTGGTTGGACTTTCAGTGGTGTAAGTTGCTGGCTGTTCACTCCTACTTTCCATCATCTGCCTTTCCAATTCCTCTATTACCGTTGTTGCTGCTGCTGTTGTTGTAGGAGCATTTAGAAATGATAATACTTGATTTAATAGATCTGGTGGTTCTTGTTGCATGTCATTACCATCATGGTTTGTTTTCTCTACAAATGTTGGATGTTCTCTGTTAAGAGAATTCGCATCTATAGAATCCTGGAGATGATTGATTGATAAACATCCCAAAGTCTCTGTTTCGTCTTCCATCGATGGTATGCGACTGAGCTCATGGTCAGCGAAGTTCATTAATTCACTAGTCTGGTTTTGTTCTATCTCTGAGGATGGGCCTGTAGAATCTATTGGTAGTACAATCCTACTCACGTTTGAACCGATTATATCGTTTGGAGATTCTATACAGGTTCGATTAGATGACATAGGCATATTGCTGTTACATCCATAGACGCATTGATCAGACGTGAACGAATATCGTGTTTCATCCACAGGTAAAATCGCTCCGGTTATATCTTTCAAGCAAGATGGCCTATTGTTAAACGACATATTAGCGTCATTAAGGTTGGGCACGTTACAGCATTTTTCCGATTGGACATATTGAATACCGGTCTTGTTAAACACTGGTCCTTTAGGACGGATTCTATCGCGTGCAGTACGATCTAGTACGTTATAGGGCTGTCGATTCTTGGAGCTGTAAATCGTCTGGTTATCTGATTCAGCTGAATGTCGCATTTTCCCCCGAGGTAACAAACCAGGATTGTTTTTAAGTGATAGTGCCTCTAACTCAGAAGTCATGCCGCCAATGCTACTTTCAGTGGAATTAACATCATTTGTAGTCTGAGATTCATTTCTATTAGATAACTGTGTTCCGATTGCAGTGGTTTCCGATTCACTCCGATTATCAATTTCAGGACTTTTTTTCCAATCTCTAACAGTCTCCGAAGTACCTTTACTTGGTAGGCGAATGACCTGACCTTCTCCAGACATCCTGGGTCTCAGTCCTATATACTTGTGTAGAATGTATTTAGTTTAAGGCATCTTCTGGATACACCTGAAAGAATATTTGATTGTAAAATCCACACTGCACATTAGATTAGATTATTGCGTTTTTTCAATATCCAATTAAAGTCTTTTAGCTGTTCTAGTCTGAATCTTCACACAAATTTTGGTAAATTAACGGCAACGTTATTTTACATACAGCCGGTTAAAACGTAGATCACGTGAACCAGACTGACACAAACGAAAGTGTCGAGGACGCGCTTGCGTAACGGCAACTTGAAAGGTTTTTAAAAAAAGGCCTTTTGGTTAGGAGAATCAGGATTCCAGCGATTATTAACTTTTGTCAAAAATCTAGGGAACTGGTGTTTAGTTTTTACAAAATGACACCGTCATTAGAAATCCGATGTGTTAAATACCACAGGTGAGTTCACATATTTGTTTCATTTGTTGATTTTGAGGATGTATTGATATGGCTGGTTTCCCATCTTCGGCATAACATTATGTGGTATAACATGATTTAAAACTGGTAGGTCTTACGAGAGCCACTACCAGCTAGATACAAATGCCTGTACACCAGACTCTTCTCGATTTAACTTCGATCCACCGCGAGAGTCTGGTACCGTTATATCTAAGCCGTTTTAAGAACAAATGGCTGGCGTACATGACCCAGATATTTTCAAAAATATGTCAAACATTCTAGCTACAGAGTATAAACTTCGTTAACTGTGTAATTGACCTACCTCGGAATTCGAAGTAGGTCTCAAATCTTCAATTTAGTAGAATTACCGGCATAATACAGGTTAAATATCCCCATCGAATGAATTCTGTATCCTTTTGTAAGGTGAACATGCCTAAAACGAAGCAATTACTGGTCCTTCTGCTAAATTTTCAACTCTACAGTAACGGTGGAGGAGACCAAATTTGCGGATTGGCCACCGATACCTGAACAGTATATCCGTATTTTTAACAGGGCCGTAGTAGGCGATTTCAAGTCTCGTCCGGCATATAAATGTGTCAGAAAGTTCGATATATCAAATATTTTTGGAGAGTACTAATTGAACTCGAGCCCAATTTGACAGTTGAGCTACGTTTCTTTTCGAAATTTTGCCAAATAACTGGTGTTAATATTGTGCGGAGCTATAAGCAGGACATTGAAATCGACAGTACCATGCACTGTAAACAAACCACATTCAATTTGTTCTTTCCATTTAATATTTTAATCAAGTTATAAATCATTACTGGAGAAGAAAACTCTTTAGTTCTATACTTCCTTTGTATTCATCGATTCTATGTAGCGTCTATCAGAACGCTATTCTCAAACTTCTGCTAGGTTATTTCCCCTTTCTTTTACAAATTCATACTTTGCGCACGCTCAGTCTCATTTTGATGTGACATTTCCCTGACAACAACACATTGCGATATGAGCTGATTTATTTGCGAAAATAGAAGACCCAAAGTGGTTTTGTTGATGGATGTATGTTGAAAGTGCAAACAAGTTCCTTCCTGGGCAAGTAACCTTGAAGAGT
Source organism: Mopalia kennerleyi (assembly GCA_034783855.1). Lineage (NCBI taxonomy): Eukaryota > Metazoa > Mollusca > Polyplacophora > Chitonida > Mopaliidae > Mopalia > Mopalia kennerleyi. The sequence continues at coordinate 5,130 of JAVFBX010229406.1, read as the reverse complement.
CGTTTGTTACATTTGATGCGACTGTCGGTAACTTTATTTAGTATTTTCTTTCTTCATTTTGTTATATGCGTACAATAAAGCTTAACGGGTTTTCTTGTATTTCATACTTATAGCTGTAGTGTTTAAAGTGCTGTATTTGTCATTACAGTTACACGGAGTTACTTCTGCGATTAAAGCTCCTCTAAATAAAAAACATTACGTACTCGTCGTTTCGTTATTTGCGGTAGATTTACTAAATCTTGTGCGAGAAGGCAGACGCGCTAGAAGTAGGCCTAAATGTCTGTCGTTACAGTGAAACACTAGGAAGATTCACTGCGAAGCCTCATTCTACGATGTCCCTTTAAGAGACATGTCTCAGTAGACATGTTGTTTGGCTTGGGTTTTTGGTATTTTTGTTAATATTAGAAATCCTTTTTTCCAAAGTCTAAATTTGAATGATGGATAGAAACACAGATACAGATATCGAAGCTACTAAAACTCTGAAAGATACAGATGAATATAAAGAAATAAATACGCGAAGAGGTATAATTAGGCGGTAGGCCGGCTAGAAAAGAATTCAAAAATTGTCGATTAGACTAAAATGAACAAGATTTAAGACGTTCAATATCGGCGTGACACAGTCATGCGTGACTCCCGCCTTGAAAGATTGCGATCCGATTGCAACTGGGAAGGTAACTGTCAATTATGAAAGTCTTTCTGCTGCTTTGAAATCGCCAGAAATAAATAAAAGAAATCATTATCTGCTTCTGAAATGCATTTCCGATCACATTCGCGAACTTAAGTCTGAAGTCAAATCCAAATTTTCTCATGTTCAAATTGTTCAGCATCATTAAAGGCAAGTTCAAAGGCTACATAAGAATATGTAGATCATGAATCGGAGGTAAAAGCCTAAATTGAAAAAGAAAAAAACGAAAGATGGAAAAACTTCAAATTAGAACAGAGCTCCAGATCACTGAAGCCAAATAAGAAGCAACGTAAAACAAGAACACGAAGACGTACAGTGAATTTGAGGATAAATTTGGTATTTAACCCAAAAAACAAACAAATTAGGAAAAACTACTTGCATATTCGTTCCAGCTACAACACTCGTGACTTCGCCATTGAGATGACAAAGCAATGATCCAGAGGTTAACTGAACAACTCAACTTCCAACGTTTACCTGCACCGGTGACCTGCAAGAGCTTTGTAATCACGTATAGTCTGTGTTTTGGTTGCAATTATCAACATCAAACATCCAGATTTGCACAAACCGACGTAAATGTGCTGTTTGTGACAGAAAACACCCAACTAGCCTCTATGGTAACACAGGGTCGAATCACAAACGACGTGAAGGAACTGTAGTCCAACCCGAAGACACTTGTATAGTAACACATTTCAATGACACATGTACCAACAACAAATGTTCTATGGTCATGTTTGTGTGGATATCACACCGCAACAAACCAGACACGAACTCATGCGTCATTAGATTGGTTTTGAGGGGTTGTGCTCTTCCGACACAATACATAAGAGGTATCATAGCAGCGAATCGGTGTCACATACCAACGCCCAAGAAGGTACAATAAAGTATGGGGTGTCGTCGGGATCGTTGATTTGAAATCTTATTCAGAAACAGATTGCATCGGAACAAGTCAGAGAATAATGAAATAACCAAGTTGAATCAATGTGCAGTATTAACGAGTTCAAAAACAAACACACGTTTATATCCTTGAAGACAACAATTAAAGAAGTTATCTCCCCTACGGGTGTTACAAGACTACTAGAGAGAGACTTCCCTGAATATTACCTCAGTTCTACAGACGACACACAGTTTCTGTCAAAGTTAGACAATGGAATTCATCTCACACCACATCACCATTACGAAATGCCGATTCAGATCAAAGACTTCTCAAAAATCGTACGATATCCATTTATCGCCTAAGTTCTCAGATACCTTTCCTAACGCCAAAGCCCAACCGTCAATACTGTGAAAACTACACTGCATCTTTGAATGTTATAACACACAAGGGCCATACAGAACGTGTTCCAGGCAATGAGATCGCTAAGCAAGATGGTACCGTGTGGTACCGAAGAAGCCGGGGGAAATTCGAGTAGTCTTCGATTGTAACTCAAAGTTCAAAGGTGAGTCCCTGAATGACCGTTTGCTATCTGGTCCTGAGCTAACCAACACACTAATCGGTGTATTACTTCGGTTTCGACAGGAGAGAGTGGCTGTGATGTGTGATGTCGAACAAATGTTTCAGCAGTTCAGCATTATAATAGATCATCGCAACTTCCTACGCTTTTTATGGTGAGATGACTCGAATTCGGATGATGAACCCTTAAAATACCGAATGACCGTTCATTTACTTGGCACTGCTTCTTTGCCTGGCAGCAAGCAGCATAAGATGGAGCGACAGAATTCGGATATGCGGCTGCGAATTCTGCTTCTAGGTTAATGGTGGTCTACGATCCGTTCCATCTTCGAATGAAGCCATCACCTTGATCAATAGTAAGAAAGTTTGGGCTCAAGCAGGACTGGGACTTTATAAATTCGTCTCCAATTCGAAGGAATTATTGCTGCCATTCCTGAAGAACATCAAGCCAAATGTATCAAAGACTTCGATCTCTTAATAGACAACTTATCGATACAAAGAGCTCTTGGAATCCAGTGGTGTATACAAAACGACAGCTTTGATTCAGAATTACACTGAAGGATCTTCCACTCACTAGAATAGTAGCCTTGTATACTGTGAGCTCAGTATACGACCCACTGGGCTTCATCTCACCTTTGATTTTCACAGGAAAACCGATTCTGCAGGACACTTGCCGAGAAAAGACCGATTGGGACAGTCCTCTTCCAGACCATCTTCGACCACACTGGGAAAGGTGGAGAAACGACCTCGTCTTGATAGAACATTTACATTTCCCGCGATGATTTATTCCAGACAACTTCAGTAATGTTAAAAAACCCCGCTACACCATTTAGTGACGCCAGCTCATCTGGTTATGGCCAGTGTTCGTAAATCTCCGTTTGGTCGAAAGTAAAGAGAACGTTCATTGCTCCTTCGTCATTGGTGAATCCAGTGTGATGCCAATGAGATCCATGACCAAACCAAGATTAGAGTTCACCGCCGCGTTGGTATCGGTCAAAATGAGGTCTTTCTTAAGCTCAGAGCTATAATTAAACCATGTATAAGAGTACCTCTGGGTCGACAGTAAGGTAGTACTTGGTTACATATGCAACTATTTCAGAAGGTTTCGTGTCTCTGTTTCAACCCGTATTCAGTAGATTGGAGAACACACAGAGTTGAATCAATGGAATTACATAGGTTTTTTTTTTAATCCAGCAGATTGCGCTTCTCGTGGATTAACAGCAGCCAAGATTCTTCCGTCATATTGATGGACAGGACCTGATTTCATCTGGAGAACCGAAATCCCGACCAAAGTAGTAGCAGAAGAATTCTTCACAGCTGCTGATGACGTAGAACTTAGGAAAGTCTACTGTTTGGCATCGAGCACCAAGTCACCGGTTGACCTATTACAACGCTTGGATAACTTTTCGGAATAAAACGAGCGATTACGAACTGTCAAAAACTTACAGCCAAATCCAAGACCGGTACCACGAAATGTCTTACGATTGAAAAAAGTACAAATAAACTAGCCTCTCTTCATCACTCGCCAACAGTAAAACAACATCAAGAAGCTGAGCGAGAAATCAGTAGACAGGTCCAAAAGGAAACCTTCGCCAAAGAAGTTCTAAGATCTCTGAATTCGTCCAACAATCGCAAGAGATAGATACTCCAAGTCGCCACTATCGTCTGGATCAATTCGTCGACAAGGATGGACTCATCCGCGTAGGAGTTCAGATACGGCGAACATCAGGCCAAATCATCAAGACCGTGGTATAACCAAACATATGATTCGCTATATAATGGTTACTGGATTGTTTGTTGTAGTGCTGCTATTTCCAGCTACGTCTTCAAGTGCGTCAAGTGCAGAAGGACACGCTACCAGTTCTATAAGCAAAAGGTGGCCGACTTTCCGCCCTATCGATTAGAACCGGCTGCACAATTTCCTTACTGTGCAACAGACTTGCTTGGAACTTTCTTGCATTCATGGTTTGCGCATGCCCAGTCTCATTTTTCTCGTGACATTGCCCCGACAACAACGCATTTCGATATTAGCAGATTAATTTGCTAATATAAAGGATCCAAAATGGTTCGTATATGTTTTGTTTATGCATGTATTATGGAAACGCAAACAATGTCCTTCCCGAGCAAGTAACCTTGATGAGACGTTTGTTACATTTGATGTGACTGTCTGTAACTTTTTTTTAGTATTTTCTCTCTACTTTTTGTTATTTGCGTACAATTAAGCTTTACTCTTTTACTTGTATTACATACTTATACCTGTGGTGTTTAAAGTACAATGCCCACTTCTTGTTTTTTAGGATATTTGTTTCCTATAACGCCGATAGCTTGTGTTTTTGTTGCTGTTGTTGCGGTCTGACATCGGCAGGCTGAATTCTGTCAACGACAGATTTTATTTCGAAAATAGTGTCGAATAAAAAAGCTTTAGGAAATTGTAATGGACTTTCATAATAAACAGGGCTCATTGACATAGTTTGCCCGCCTCAGAATTTATTAGAGTTTGGGTCAGGAATAAATCAACCTCACAAACTAGTATATCAGAGATATCGAAATTAACAAATAGATAAAAAGAATGAGTGTCACAAGGCAGCATATTCCGTGCTGTTGCAACACATACTGTAATAAACTCCCGATAATATAGTAACAACTGATACTGCAATAAATTTTGACAGATATTGTATACTCTGTCGAAAAAGAAACGCATAGGCGAAATATTAATATAATTATCTCTTTATTAATTTTGGGGGGTAGCACAGTTAAAGTTGGTACAAGTATGTGGTAATGTTCTCGCTATGGACCGACGTCAGCGGAGGCGTATTCATCACCGAAAGCGCCGCACGAGTGCGCTGAAGTCAGTACCTTGTCTGGTCACCGTGAACTGCAATCACTGCGCGACACCTCCTTGGCGTAGACTGAATGAATCTTTGAATCCGGGCACGTGGAATCCTAACCCATTCTTCATGCAGTGCATGGGACAGTTGCGGAAGCGTCTGAGGCG
>JAVFBX010229395.1:0-10917 GCA_034783855.1 Mopalia kennerleyi | reverse complement strand
GTCTACTTTCTAAAGATGCTAAATTAAAAGTACTTAAGTGAGTGGCGTAGGTGTCAGTGAAATAATCAGTGTTTGATGTGTTACACAAGTATCTGATGAATCTCTTTTGTACACTTTCAATTTGTTGTGAGTATTAGGGGTTATAAGTAATGGGAGTTGTTGATAAGACTTAATGTATGTTACCACTCCCATGCAGAATGTAGATACACATAGCGCAGTTAGCTGGGTGATGCTTATGATATGCGTATATTAAAAGCGACACCTAGCCACTTACCCACCAAACCATAAGCATTTACCCGCCGGATTGCTCTATATATGTGGTGACTAACAAGTTTCCACTCCACTTCCAGAACTTAGATACAACTAGCGAAGATCACCGGGTGTTGCTTAGAATAGGCGTAAATCAGGGGGAACCTTTGCGTTGGCCCATCCAGTTGACTCAGTGGCAGGCTACTCACAACTGTTTGTATTGAACACTTGTTGAGCTTCCACCAATGCTTTTTGCATAGTTCTTCCTCCATCATAATCCCATGATAATGCCGCTTTCTGTACTTCTTGTAGTGTCGTGAATGTTAAGAAACGGAAGTGTGTGACGACCCTTGTCGCGAAAGTAAGGACCGCCAATGCGATTCTGGTCAATACGGGGACCAGCAACCCCTCATATCTTCTCTATTAAGGCAGCAATATTTTTCTTAACCATTTCGTAGCTACTTGAACCTTTGCTGCCACTCATATCCACAATAAAGAGTATGTCAGGAGGTAAGATAGTTCGGTTAGATTGTCTTCCTAGTCGGCCATTTGTATTGTCTGTTACTACCCTGGAAGATATAGCAGATACATGTAGGTTGGGGTTCCAATGATCTGATTAAAATATCAACATAAATGTAACCGCATTATGAAAAGTTTTGATCGTCTAAAATGTAACAGCTGAGCAGTTATCAATTTCATCCTATCCCAATGTGATTCCCGATTCTTCGGCTGTTCTCTATAATTAAAACGTTTTTCAGACGAGCACTCCATTGGACAGATCACTAAATGTCAATAAACGATTTAAGTTGGTACTATATTACAGTGTTTAACCTATAATAAAATAATAGCTGGAAACCAACTCACCTAACGCTTTCGTGTCCATTGTTTGTCAAAAATTTGTTTAAAAAACTTGGGAAGTTCGGCAACTTGCCAGCTTTCGTTTCATCAAGAGCTGAACACAAACTCGACCCTTTTGTGGTTGAGGGTAAATTTGTCTTGTTTTCGTGTAAGATACACCGTCTTGGTTAGAGGTCCATTCAGACTATACTGTCATGCCGCAATCCAGCCTCAAACTCACCTAGAAACTGGCAGCCATGATGAATGGACACATGCCACCATCAGCAGAAGTAATCTTGTTGTCAAAATCATGTCTTATTACGTCGATGTATATAACGGGAAGAAAACAATTTAACATGTTACAAACTAGGACTTCTTCCTGGATCCAGTCATAGGCGTAGGGAACGTGCGGGGGGCGGTGGAACTTAAGATATTTTCCGGGCAAAATATCAGACACAAACGTCAATATGTAGAATTATTCATGTTTTATTTTATCCGACCTGATCTTATATAAACCAGCAACACTTATTTATTTTCAACAGTATTTCTGTGAATGGAATGGCTGGAATTTGATCATAATTGTAGGGAAATTACGTTATTTTTGCATGGGCAAAACTCATACATTTGATTATTTAATATATTTTTAGGGCAAAACGTCACACACAAATGTGACATAATTATATAGAACTGTCGCAGTTTATTATTTCTTGGCATGGATAAGGATTCACTTATCGTAGATCACGAAGTATACAAAAAATCTCGGGATGATCAGGAAAATTTACCGCCAGTACCGTTATCTGGAATGGTTTCGTGTTTACACGGAAATGATCGGATAAAACTTCCTCACAACAAATACTTAGTGCCATTCCAGCAACTTATTGTTCGAAAGAAAATCATCTGGGCCTGGTTCATCTTTGATTGTTTCTCTTACTTTTGTTCTAATGGATATGATACTTTTTTTCGACAGCTAAAAGAAAACAGCATGACGTTCGTACAACCACCGACGTCTGATGGGATGAACAGCGAGTTTGATTTGTGGGCGCCGCGACCGACCCAGGGCAGTGTGGTGACGAATTGGTGTGAAACGTACAGTCCCGTGGCGAGTATCAGCGATGGTGGACCCGTCCAATTCCGCATCACCAAAGCGGTCACGGACACGTACCTAGATTTGACCAATACCTTGTTGTCGTCAAAGCGAAAATCGTCAAGGGAGATGGTACGGCGTTGGTGGAGAAAGTCAAGTCGTTCCCACGAGCCTGTGGCTACACAGTCTATGGCAGCAGGTGGATGTGAGCCTAAACGATATGTTGGTGAGTGCCTCTACCAACATGTAACCTTACCGAGCGTACATCGAAACCCCACTGGCGTATGATCAGAAGGCGAAAGACTCCCAACTGGGCACAGCCCTCTGGTACAAAGACAAGGCGGGTCAGTTCAACAGCAACTGCGGTGAGAACCAGGGGTTTGTCCATCGGATGTTGCACACGGCAAAGTCGATCGATCGACATGCTCTGTCGGCTCCACACGGACATTGGGTTTTAAGACCGGTATCTACTCAACCACGTCACCGTGCGAGTGCGACTCACCCGTGCTAAAGACGCCTTCAGCTATTCACCAACCAAGAACAGCACGATTTTGCCCGGGAACGACATCTCCCGCCACGAGTTTCAAGGCGGTTACACCTTGTTCTGTTTCCACCTGTCCCCAACTTACACTCGACGCCGAGTTTATTCCCATTCAGTAAGGCGACCTGCGGCTGGAGATAAAGTTCCGATCCCAACTTTCCAAGGCGATCAACGTGATTTGTTACGCGGAATTCGACAACGTGATTGAAGTGGGCCGTAACCGGTAGATCCTGTGTGACTTTCAGACGTAAAAGCCAAAACCACACAAAAAAGAACAAAGAGACACCAGACTCCACGATGAACATCACGCAACTGGAGCGGGTGTTGGCCGAAGACTCCCGGACGTCACACGTGTTTCAAGGCGTGTTTCCCCGGAATCATAGACGACCTCACCCACATCCACCCGTCGGGTATATCTTGAATACAGACCCGTGTGATCGACCCGGTGAACATTGGGTGGCCTTGTTCTTTGATCGGGCGGGTCGGGGCGAGTATTTCTATTCATTCGGCTTACCACCGTTGTCACCCCTGATCACGCGGTGGTTGACCGAGGCGACTGAGTGCTGGACGTGGAATACACACACGTTACAAACGACGGCGGTGTTCGGTCAATATGCTTCGTACTACGACTTACACCGAGCTTGAGAGGTCCCCATGTCGCAGATCGTCGCCCTTTTTGAAGGACCACCCCTTGAGAACGACGTGATGGTGTACGAAGTGATCGGACGCGCTTTCCTAGTCGATGCCCCGTTTTGGATCACAGTCCTGAATTAAACATTGTACAAAAAGTGTTGTTGTTATTGTTCGTGTTGTTGTTAAAAAAAAAATTTAAAATGAGTACTCACCAAAAAAAAGTGTTGTATTCAAGTGTCTTAGACTTGACTGGTGTGTGTGTGTGTGTGATGTGAGGTGTGTGTAGGGTAGTTGGGTGTAGGGGCTGGTGTTAGATAAAGCTTTTTTGAAAGATCTCTTTCGTAAGAGTTGGTTGATTCCACGACGTGGAATGACCCTCGTGGTGGTCTGGAGGGTATAATCGTGTTGATGTGGACGAAGTTCGCTGCTGCTGGTGGTGGGGGTAGTAGAAGGTGGCTGGAGCTGGTGGAGGCGGTAGGGGTAGAAGGTCGCTGGAGCGATGGTGATGGTGGTTGTTAAGTCGCTGGTACTGTCGTGGTTAGAGGTCTAAAGAGGTAGTAGAGATGCCATCGTTTTGGGCTTTGCGCTTTCCGTAGAAATAAGTAAAGGCTGCCTTTTGTTAAGCCTACGATCGCATCTCATTGTATCGAGAGAAGCGGTGCATGCCACGGTGGGTACCAAAGGCACTCTTCTGGGTGTGTAGCACGTCGCGGTAAATCCCAATAATGATGTTTGTACGGCTCACACCTTTGTAAGAGAATTGATCACCCCCGGCCCAGGAACAATAGTAGGTCTTCGAACAGAGCGATGACATCCCCTCACCGCTCCATTTTTCCTTGAACAACCCGGGGGTTCGCTTGTCGAAGTCGTAGTGATCACGCCGTGGTAGGCATTGATCGCACTCAGCTTCGTTCGTTTGACGCTGTTCCGGTTTAACCAGGGATTCCCAATCGGTGTAAACTACCGCGATGTAGGTCAAATCGGTGTCCATCTCACAGTACTCCTACTCACCGCGGTCGAAGAACTTGTCCGTAAAATCGAAATAAAACTCCAAAATGCGTTGTTTGCCGTACTGGTAGACCATGCACCCGATTTGTAAAGGTACATTGTAGCGGATGGTTTTCTTTGCGGTACTCACTTCAAAGGTCTCGACGTCGATGACACGTCTCTTGAAAATAGGGTGAATTGATGCGAGCCGTGGTCGCGTCGTAGATATGCACATCGGTGTGAGTGTCGAGGTTGGTGATTGATTCGCCGTAGGAGCTTCATAGTTTCACCGATGAGTTTCTTGACGGGGTCGGTATCTCCTTCTCGACTGGCTCGCGTCACATGGTCGGCAAACGGTTTGAAGCACGTGCTGGGTCGGTACTGTATCACCTGGTAGATGTGTGTGATGACCAGTCCGTGATTAAGGTACCAGCGAAGAAGCGGTGTCCCCAAGAGAATCTTCTTACCCCACATACTCCCGGTCAACATACATCTGGGGGTGGATAAAATACCATTCGCATCTGCAAACGCCTTCATGTGGAGGCCGATATCCTCTCAAGAGACCGTGGTATTTTGAAAGAAGGGTAGACACTCGGCGAACGTGGGTTTAAGGTGATCGGGGACGTGTTAGTCCACAAAACCATACAACTCCTTGGCTCGGAACGCGTCTAACAGATGAAGATGGATTCGTGTCTGGTAGCGGTCGAGAGGGTGTCTCCGGGTCTTCAAAAAGGCCACCAAGGTTGGGACACGCTGCCGTTCGGCGTGAAACTCACATTCCCAAACATCGATGTAAGCGTAGCCCAAGGCTCGGATGTAGGCTTCGTTGTCCCGCGTTTCAGCTCGTACGTCTTCGGCTGTTTTTCCCCGTCTGGTGTTGTACTGGCCACTGGTAACCGTCGATGACCGATCCGCTTCTCCGTATGGTCGTATGGTAATGCCGGTGAGATGGGCCTGCCAATGTAAGCATTGATTATCAATGTGGGCGGTGGACCGGCGTAGTGCGCAAACCCCCTCGGTATCTGTGGGTAATCAACGGGCGTAGTTACCCGCAGGCATGTTTGACGCTAGGCAGGCGAGGTGAAGATGATCGAAGGCCCACCGACGATGTTGTCTTTGAAACACGTGTACATGTCTGCATTGCGATCTTCCACCAGTGTGAAAAAAATCAAACCGATCTTGAAAAACGTAGCGTAGTGTCAAGCCGGGAATGCTGATACACTGTTTGAAGACATCGACGCTTAGCTCACGATAGAAGGTGGCCATTTTCTCCGCAGCCTCCCTGAAGTGGTCCACGTCGAGGTTGTTGTACCACACGAGGAAATGTTTGAGGGTTGTCATACCTTCCCGATCCCACACTTGTTGTAGCGCCGCGTACTCCTCGCTAGATAGTGCCGTGTTTATTTAAACGCCTCTCTGGGTGGAAGACAGGTCTCTACGTAGGTGTAACAAAACGTTCCCTTGAGCAGCTTGCAGTCGTAGCCTTTGATCCATTTGTCGTAGCTGAAATTAGGCGTCTAAAACAGAAGGGTATCTGTGGCGATCGCCATGTGGCTCTGTTGTTTTTAATCAGGTACTTCAACGTTTGTCGATGGGCCAGGTAGGGGTACATGCATCGTTTCACCATGTTAAAGTCATACCGTCCTATGTTGAACCCTAGGATATTTGCGCCAGATATTTCAACACAGCGGCGTACGGCGGTGGCTTAACACCGCTAACACGCTTTCAAACTTCAACAGCATGCGTTGGTAACTCACAGCGCTGATCTCGTTGAGGTACTCGATGAAGATCGCCATCAGCGTGTAGGGATCCCCGTCGGAGACAAAACAGGTTGGTAGCCCGGGAAGTTGGTGTTGACACTGACGCCCATCGGTATATGACGATCGATCCATACGGTTTTACTGGTGGGTTCAAGGTAGACTTCAAAGTCGAAATAGGCCCGGCACGGGAAATACAATGCGTCGTGGGGGAGTAAGATGCCTTCCTCCATCAGCTCGTCGAATATCGTAGGGTGTTGTGAAAGACACCGCCAGGGTACCTCTTCTTGATTGACACGTCACATGTTTTTTCGTGACGGTGGAGATTAAAAGAGCGCTAAAGTTCTGAACGCACTGCTGACACTGGTATTGGTGTGTGTAGAGGCCTCTGTCCGTCCCGTAACTGAAATGGCGTTGGTAACGGTCCAGCGTCATCGTGGAGGAGTGTTGACCCAGCGATCGACAGACGCAGACCCTGTGTGAGTCCTCGGTCTCGAGCGAGAGGGTGTAGACGGCGATGTTGACCTGGAGTAACAGGACTTTGGTGGCGTGCTCAAAAAACCACTTCGTGTCAGGGCGTTGCAAACGATCCCGGGTCATCGCATCGTGAGTCTTGTAGACCGTGTTCTCTTCTAGAAGCGTAGTTAAGGTCGTCTTGCTCTGTAGCAAATATGGCATGGGTAATACCCGGGCGTTGTTGATGGGTTGGTCTTGCCTGGTTGGTCTCACGGTGCCGTAGGATCAAGCCGTATGCGAAGTTTGATTTAAACGCGTCGTCTGGTCGTCGTAGATGGCTTGTATCCAGCTATGCAGGAGGCGGACGTTGTAGCGGTCCTGGACAAGACCCGCCCACCGTGACTATGGTACCGTGTGGTGGGCCAGTGCTGACGGTACAGGGAAGCGATGTCCGGGGCCTCGAGTAGGGCGTCGAGGGTTGGCTCGCTGCCATCCACCACGAGGACTGGTCCCGTATCTGTCGAAATGTCTGACGGTGTTGGTTGTAAGGGCTGGTCCGGTTGTTTTATCGGTACCGTCATCACCTCTGTGTAGGGTAGGTGTTGGTCGCTCGTAGGGGATTGAAGCAAGTCGTGGGGTAGTCGTACGATGTCCACCGCGTGACCACCCACTTGTGGCGCTAACATACGACGCCGCTTACTAGGATGCTCCAGCGGATCGCTATCCCTCTGGACAACCCTTTGGGTAGTCCCCTGGAGGTTGCCGTGGCTCAAGCTTCGATGGCGTTTTGAATTCGACGTCCGGGTGAACGCCTGACAACAGGTACCACATAAAAAGCGTCGTGGGTCGGTCGCGCCGCATCAAGCTTCCCCGGCTCGATCCCCGTCACCTCGTCCCGCGTCGTCTCGTCCACCACCAGCTCGTCCTCCGTCGTCTCGCCCACCACCAGCTTGGTCTCCGTCATCTCGTCCTCCGTCGTCTCGTCCTCCTTCAGGTCGGATGGGTAGCTTCTCTCGACGATGGCGTAGTAAATTACATCTCTTGCTAAAGACAACCACGCAAGTATGGCAAGAGAACATCGTGGGTAGATAGATAGGTAAGTGAGTCGCAGATATACGCAAGGCATGAATGAATGAAGCTCAACTCACCGTGGACCTTCTTTTATAGTCATGGCAAGGCCCAGTGAATCGAAGCGGTGACAACCCACTCGGGTCATCGAGTACACAACGAACGCAAACGAAGGAGATAAAAAAGACTACTCTTTTATATGTTTATATGTATACTATAACATTAAAAAAACCACTATGAAGGGTTATAGTACAGTCTCCGGGTTGTACTAGCCCCAAGGACATCAATGGATTTATTTTTCACCGTGTACCGAATGACTCGAGCAGACGAGATCTGGACTGTGACGTCACTTGTTTACGCCGAACCAGCCTATGAGCTGACCTGACTTGACCCAGTTCATGTGCACTAGGTCACCGCACTGGCTGACTCGGCGTAAACAAATGACGTCACTAAAACCCTTCCGCTGCTGCTTAGGCCATTTTTGTCTGTCGCTGAACTATTCCCTGTGTCAAGAAGCCCTTTTCTCTACCGTTTACACGGCTTGTGCTAGGGCCTTACCGACTACAAATAGGACCAAAAGATACCCACACATCTAAGGAATCACGAACATCCATCTACACGCCGTGACTCATAATTTTATAGATGAAAACAACCGCTGTTCAACCTCCACTCATACGACTGTGGACAGTCAATGTGATTCCATAGTCAAAAGTGACAGATCGATCGCTTTAAAACCCACACCTCGGAAAAGCCCGTATTCGCTTGTCCTCAATACCATGTCAACCTGATCCCTCTACGCGCCGTAGAACCGTCAATCAACCCGACATCGACCACCAGCAAGCACGCTTCAGATGTGATTTCCATCAGTGTTCAGCTCGAGCCAACAAGGCTTCTCACGGGTCCGCGCTGCCTGTATATACAGAGAGACGGGAGCTGTACAGTCACCCTCTCAACAATTACTACATAAATAGTAGAGAGGAGTTAAATTGACTCCTCCCTACTATTTATATAATAATCCATTTCTACATAGTAACGTTAAGCCCTTCCTTATTATGTAATACTAAATGCGCGTCGAGCTGCTCACTCTATACTACTCCTAGGAGGTAAGAGCTACAAGCTTCTTACGCCACACTACTCGCCGCAACATACTAGCGAGTAGAAAATCACAAAAAAAATTTACCCAGCGAATCTGAAAGCTGATATGCTATTCTTTGTATAGACATGCGGTGTTAACTCTGGGAGTCTATCGCGTTAACCACTTGCATTACGATACACGTCAAATGTAGATAATCGCTCACTTCAACTGTACTAAAATTCACCATAGACGACAGTCGCATAAACACGTTTCCCATTCTATTATCCACAAAATTATTTAATATACTGATATATCTACTTCGATCAATTGTTTCACAATAATTTGCGCTCATAGAGTATGGCCCCTTTGAGGGGAAAATATTGACACAGTCCTCAGACAAGGTCACCAGAGATTATGTTATGGTATTTTTAACATGTTTGGTGTCTAATGGCGGAATGTAAAAATGTTTAAATACAAAATGTTAGCAAAGCCTGCACACTGCATGTTCAGCATTATAATGTCAAATCGCCTGTGAACAAATTGTCTTAATAGCTTACTAATTACATAACAGATCAATTTGTGATGTGTTGATGGTAGAATTCCACGTAGGCTAGATGCAGAGTTCTGTATCTCAGATCGTCTATCATTTCATTTAGCCTTCTCTAGAGATACAGGGTTTGAGGTCTCCTAAACGTGTAATTATAAGTTTTCAAACTTACCGACTTGTATGTGTTCAATTAACTACTATCCAGTTATGTTTTGTTATCTGAACGCTGTGATAAATTTTTTTAGGCAATTGCGTCCTTAAATCACCCAGAAGCCGCGTTTAAAAAAGTGAAGCGCTCAAACCCAGTAGCTACACGTACATGTAGGCCTACTGTACAAGTAAGGATTATCTCCAGATTGACAACTTCCCCGTCCAGCACAGCTAAACATCAAGGGCAATATAGCGGTCAATGGGACATAACTTGTGTAACAGTTTTCATCACCGATTACTGATTTCGCTGGCCTTATAGTCGTTATTTATATCTTCATGCTTTTTATGGGACTATTGCTTTAGCAAAGGTCCGTTATGTAGCTTTTAAAGTTTTGGACTATTTACTCATTTTTAGCTAAATGCACAGAACTACATCAAAACAAAAATTTTCTGAAAGCCTATTATTTATTGGGGTTTTTGTAGCAGAATTTTATACCTATATCTCTGAACAAGAGTATCGTATCAAAACGGCCAAATGTCTCAATTAAGGCTGATTTAGCGTTTGAGATGCAAAAAATTAATACGATAGTGAGTATTGAGAGGGTTATTATCGCTTGTCGATTTTGTTAGTCCAGTTCCCAACCCAGAAATCGTATTAAAGACACCCTCCACGAGAGTCTCAGCACACCTGACTGGCTTGCATGACCTACTTAACACCTCCGCCCTATAAACTTAAACATGACGTTTAAAACCAAGTAAATAATCAACTTTTCCTATTTAAATAATTTAATTTACCCCATAGGTTAATAATCTGTTCCATATTACTCAACTTGATTTATAGCGTTCTAATATCTTCAATGACACCAAACATCGTACATATTTTATTACCCAAGGGTTATTAGGGTAATTTACATCTCATACATTGATTGAATATGAATAAACTCTAGGTATAGGGGTCTTTAGGTACTTTACCTTAATGTACCCGTGGGATTCGTTCCCGTTTTTGTGAATTTTATTCACGCATGCCTTGTAAAGGGCGGCTGCCATTAGACAGCGATAATATCTAATGAACCCGTGGGCTTAGTCTCGATTTAAGTGAATTGGATTCACGGGAGCCTAATTATGGGCGGCTGATATTAGTCAGCGAGAAGATTTAATTAAATTTAAATTGAGTGAATTTTATTCACGTGTGCCTTATAGTGGGCGAGCTGATATTAGACAGCGCTAAGATCTGATATGAATTTAAATTAAGTGAATTTTATTCACGTGTGCCTCATAGTGGGGGGCTGAAATTAGACAGCGTCAATTTCTAATTGTAGTTTGTGAATACATGGATGTGTACTCATGATTATAGCATGTCCCTTCAGGAACGTTATTGTACATTGAGCGTTATGTCACGCGAAGCACCGTAAGTGCGGGTTTTTTTTGTTTCACTCAATACACACATACTTTGCTGTAAATATGTCTAATATGGGTGAAATAATGCGTTGTGGCAAAGAATTAGGTTTAGGGGGTGATGAGTTAAGGATATTT
>JAVFBX010229383.1:0-20564 GCA_034783855.1 Mopalia kennerleyi | reverse complement strand
CTTACCATTTTTACTCTCTTACATTTCCGTAGCATTTCCGGTGGAACTGGTTACATTATGAACATGATTTTTATGGTTCACCGTCCTTAATGGGTACAAAAGGAAATTTAATCATTTTTTAAAACCACTTTTCTTCTATGTTCAACTCATTGACATCCAAACGAGTGTGAAGTTTCTTTTTTGACTGAGTTTATTACAAAACACCTCGACAGATTGCAAACCTGGTGTAATAACTGGCAGTTTGTTCTCAATATTGATAAATGCTATGGGGTTAGTTTTACAATAAAAGCCTCAAAGATAGCATTTCAGATACTTGACTTGTTAAAGCGAACGTGTAAATCCTTTAAATCTAGTTCGTCGATTATCTCGCTGTAATATTCTCTAGTCAGAACAAGTTTTGAAAATACTTATGATGATATACTATATACTTTTCAACTATCGACGGAAAGCAGGCGCAATTATTTTAAAATGCTGACTTTCCATAAAATTGTTCATGGAAATATTGATTGCTCTCAATTAACATCTGAGATATCATTTCATGCTCCATCACGTCATTTCCTAGCACCACATATCTTTAAACCTAAAATTCGCAGGATACAGGTGAGAAAACAGAATAATTACACTGAAATTTTATACGGGATACGTCTTAAAATCTTTTCATTGGTTACATTTGTTTTAAATCCGAACTCAGAATGTATTTTTTAGTTTATAGTTTATTTTTTTAACTACAATTTTAAGGTAAATACGCGAAATCATATATATTTATCTACATGTATGTATATTTTATAAAGGACTCTGTATGTATGTAACACTATATAATATGTGTTCATACACAACTTAATTCATGTTTAATTCTGTACATTGTTATCTGCCCAAATATAATACTTTTGTTGTTTTGAGACAAAGCTCAATTAGATAGAACACGTACTAGGTCTGTAATTGTGGTTGAGCTAAGAGGGCATTTGAGTTTGAATACCTGCTCCAGATGTGTTGTTTCTCATTGCTCAGATAGTACCAACAATCCGTATACCGAACAATGGTCTGAAGAATGACTGATTACACAGGTTATATATTAGAAAATTGATTAGCGAACACATGGGATCTAGGTTAAATGGATCCGCTTTATTTTGTATAATTGGACTGAAAACTAATAAGACCCAGGGAAATAAACGAATTGTGATTTGAGGAAGAATCTTACTAAGACAAGTTTCAGACGTGTGATTATAAATTCTAGTCAGATACCCTTCCAGACGACACTTATTAAAACGCAATTCTGCGATTTATGATGTTATCTTTATTTCCCCAGAGTCCAGGACTCCTTCTAAATCATCTGTATTTTGATAAATGACCAATATAATTTTTTAATGTCCACACACCCCCATATTACTTTTAGGCATCTTTGAAATAATCTCAAAGTGTGTAATTTTCGAATGAATTAAGACTGCCCACCTACCAGTACGGGGTATACATGATTGGACTTGGCAGGGCTGGGCAGGGCTGCACTTGGATAGGTTTACCTTGGCTTGGCCTGATCTGCCAGGCTGGCTCATATTTTACTCTGTCGGACCAATGCAGATGATCCAAGGAACTGAAGGCAAAAACAATTAAGTTAGACGTTCAACAGTGATACCTTTTGACGATCACAGTATCAAGTGTAAAAAACCAACACACTAACGAACGCCACAAAGAGACAGAAACAAACCACCCAAGAAAATGTTAAGTAGTGTTAGGTGAAAAAATTTATGCTTACGTAATGTTTGAGAATGGTTGTTTGTCGGTAATACATTTCAAGAAACTTCTTCTATATAGAGGTTAATCATCAGAACAGAAATGTTTTCTTTGCAATTGATCCGGAGAAAAACAATGAATTACAAGCCTTTTTCCTGCTTGTCGGAGCACGTTGTTCTGTTCATTAAAGCATACGCGGAAGCCTTCGATAGTTTATAACCCTCATAAAACATGTTTGTTAGTCGACTTTGTAGTTTCTCTGTGATACTTATACCATTGTCTACTTACAACACATATGTAACATATTATACGACGTATTATACTTACTATTAACGAGCAGCGCATGTCCAATCCTTGCTTTACAGGCTCGTATTTTTTAACCTGAAACCAGCATGAATACTACATGTCTGGAGTTATTCCGACATAAGAGTCGTTTTGTCATCGTGAAAAGCACATAAAATAAGACATTAAATCCTTACACAAAACTTTCCTTTCGTGTCATCATTTTTCTTACTTTTTTTATTACTGCTATTTTGTATTCTTAGTTGTTTTTAACCAAAGGTCACTCGACTTCCCGGGTCATCACAATGATATTAACTATATAAGCTACTGATAAAGTGGCTGAATGTTATCACATTTCATCTTAGCCACATATATGAATTAATTTCAAGTAAGTTCTCTACCCTGTCTTAAAAAATGCTGTTTGTTATCAGCTTGATGGGTGCGAAGAAAAAGTGTAGGGATGACTTGCGATTCGATTACATGATTCTTTGCTAATATTGAAGCCATTGGGTTACAATAGGAAACAAACGAGAGCATCAAAATTGTAGAGGTTATAGTCGCTATTAAGGGGGATTAACTCTTGTTGTTAATATTTTGTTCTTATGGTGAATTACTTACAATCAACTCGAAGGACCATAATGCACGATATTTTAATTGAACAAAACGAAAATGATATGTGAAGCATCATTTATGTTTCATGTGTTTTTGTTGACTATTTGTATAATTAGGCGGTCTTAAAGCAGCAAACTCCACTACGTCATTACCATCATAAAGAAATAATGCCAAAAGATTCCAGTTGATACGGTACATAGACTAAATATAATACGCAGAAGGATGTTATTGTATTTTCGTCTGTAAATCATTTATCACTTATGTTTACTTTTGAAAACAGATATCTTTGCGTCGCTCGGCCTTACGTTTTGAACACTTCTTATTATCTCCTGCGTACATTAATTCCCTTGTAATTTATACTTTATTTTATTTTACTGTGAATATTATTATGCTGTTTGACAACCCAATCGGTTATATATCCTGTTGTATACGGATACATCGTTTTTGAGGGGGTTTTTTTTGTAGGGAGAGGGGTTTTGTTTATTTGTTTGATTGGGGTTTTACGTCTTACTCAAGGATATTTCACTTATATGACACTGTTTCTTTCCCTAGTATGGTGGAAATCGGGAGGAAACCTGTTAAAAACCACCCCCGTGATTGCCGGAGCCACATCTTGTGACTCACTCATATACCTGATCGTCAACAGACGGACTCGATCCCGTGAACGGAACATCGAATTAGGCGTTAGAAAGCGCACTCGCTAACCACTACGCAGCCGTGGCGTAATAAGTAGTTACTTGATTATCTCAATAGGATGATATGGTTTGTTGGGATAACAATATTGTACCAGATCAAATAGAAATGCGACAGCATCACAGAACCTTTAACTTTTATTCCAAAACAGACTGGTTAAAAAACCGACAATTTCTCTGTATTGTTTTTGTTCTTGTTACTCCATTTACACTCATTTACATCTTGGTCACATATAACACCATCATATCTGAACATTCATGACCTTCCTGGTATACATTGCGTACAGAATTGATAGTAAAGAGGCATTTTTATATTTTTATTGTGGAGAGAGAAACATTTGTCTGCCTCCAACGGGATTGCGAACTCGTGTATCAGGCAGGGCCATTGCTCTAATCGTCTGTTAATTTTATGCCCGATGAACTTTGGTGCTGGCAGGGTTTTTCGTACCAATCATACGGCTGAACAACATCAATGTTAACGGTAATTCTAGGCAACATACCTTTACTAGAACCAAGTCGTAATTCCCGAGATAAACTGATATTATGTACTAGCATTGTCTACGTGAAACGACATACAAATTAACTCCACACTATTTTTTTTTTACTAATTGTTTGGGGTGGGGGATAAACGAATTTCTCCCTGGTTATGAGGCTTGTAACACGACGAAAGGTCCACTTTTATTCTGTCTCGCTTAAACGGGATTGAAAAAACCTACTACAAATGAGGTTCACTGGGAGACTCGAACCTGTGAGCTGTACATCCAAGGGGAATCGGTAGTCAATCTCTGCCTGGGAAGAAGTGTGTTGAAATGAAGACCTTCAGTAACTAAAGCACGATGTTTTGCAGTTAGGACAACCTCCGATTTAAATGTGTGACATGAGAACGCCAGATCTCGATCTAGTACACAATGTAGCCCTCCGAATTGTCTAATTGTTAAAAGAACAAAATGTTAACATATTTTAGGGAGATGAATTGATTGTAGATTCGTTTTTGTTACACAAAAGCAGAAAATAGATGAGAAGTGTTCATCAATCGCAATATTACAACTGGGATTACAATATACAGGGATATGAAGCTCGGCCTTCGTCAGGCCCATCCCTTTAAAATGAGGTACTCGGTATTGTTCTCCTTCGTCAGTTACCGTAAAGAGTCCGGGAACTGGTGAGCTTGACAGCTGTCAATGCGCATCTGTATTACTATGGCGATAGATAGCTCATTAGACTTTCCCTCCTTGGCGATTCTTTTGGTTGTTGTAAAGGTCCCCAAAAGCATATACATATATAACATATACGGAATGTGAATATATAATAACGAGCATTAACTTCTGCTCAATTGATATACAATGTCAGTTAGGCGGAAAAATAAGTATAATTGCGAACTAAACTTGACGAGCGGTAACATCTCTAAGACGGATTTACAAGGATGGTATAAGGGGGTGAATGAAGACTGCCTTAGCTGTTTGAGACACCAAAAGAGTCCTGATCGCTTTTGCGAATACAAGGTTTTTCTAGACCAACATTAGATCGTGTTTTGACCCAAATGTCCTTTCTCAGAGTTATAATACAACTTTCTACGGAAATAAAGATAGTCGTTTATATGTACCTAGGTCTTTTTATTTCTGATAGCAGCTGTAAAATGTAAATATTAAAGTGTGAAGTCAAGTAAGTTTTGTTTAACACACTGTCTTCTTCGCTTGCAAACCGGTAAAGCATCTCGCCAGTTCCCGCTCTCAGCGAGAGAGTTCATTATTTCATCGTCAATTCACGGTTGAAGCTTGTCGTTACGTATCCCTGTATATTGTAATCCCAGATAACACTGTATGCACTATAAAGCGTATCGGTCCTGTTTGACTAGAAATGAAACGTTACGCTTGGTATACAATGAAGGATATTGTTAGACTTGAGGTGTCTACTCGCAGAATGCCGACATTTAATTATGTCAAAGGTGTTTGGCTAGAACTCAAACAGATCAAGAAACTATAATGGAAATAACTTCTTCCCGCTATTATGTTCATGACTCAAAAATAAGAAAAAGAATCTCCCTGCGGTTAAAGCTGTGGCAGCTTGACCCAACTCATTTGCTTGTTTTTCGAGAAAAAGAGTTGTTGTTGAATGTGAAATGATAAACTAAATGAACCTAGCATTGAGCCACGGTGACAGGATCAATTATATAACAATTTACAACCGACCAGAGATTTCGTGAAAGAATATTAGAATAATTAGTATAACGTATATGGAGATTCGTTGTCTCCAACTTCACGTACTTTGATCTATGTGTAGTTTGTGTTGCCTAAAACTCCAATTCGTAATTATCCAATGTGCAAATCTATTATAGAGTTGATCACACCACAGAAGTCAACGACTTGGAATGTCAGCGTGTGATCATTCACTGAATACAAGCAGCATTTGAGCAGAAGGCAATGAGTGCAGAGCGCATCTAGAAAGACAAGTTGCTCTAGATAAAGCCGTGACAGCTTTGCTTCTTTTACTGACAAGAAACGTTTCTAATACGGCGCTGCTGAGTATTGATAATTGGACGTACCAGGGCACTCTGCAGCGCTTTGAACTGCAGATAACAGTGGGAGTTTACGAAGATTCCCTCTTTCCGGGACAAGGCTGATAGATCCACAAGTTCCGTATCGGACCTCAGCACGCCTTTTGCCTATTGGTGGTCAAGCCGAGATCAGCGAGATTTCAGAAAACGCAGAAATAATTAATATAAGGCACCATACCTACATGCAAACTTGTATTGGTTTTCGTTCCACCTAGAGGACAAGACTGGAAAATTGAGTAGACGGGAATAGAGTTTCACGTGGTGGGTCACCTTTTGTAACGTTAACACGATTTAAGTGACGTCGGAATGTGTATATGACGATCCTGCTGGAACCGAAATGTGACCTTCCAACACAGAGATGATCTGTTTTCGAAAATTTTGGAAAACTATCGAATAGGTAGTGGAGCTCAAAAAGAACGACGGTTGATGTTTTCAAAAAGTCCAGTGTGTGTACAACTGGTGAACGAAATGCTACTGAAGTAATCTGAATGTGTCTCAGCTGTGCAAACTAGAAGGTGAAAGATTTCTGAGAGGGAAGAGATCAGTCAAGCTCAACATATTGGGCTTGCAAGACACCAATAGGCTTCCGTAGATAAGTGATGAATACCACCAGCACAAGGGTTCTAGAATAGAACATCAATCTTTTTATAGTCCGAATGGGCAAAGTAATTTTGGGAGCCAACAGGCAATACCCATTAGACGTGTTACTTGGTAATAATCTAAATAGTAATAGTCGCCACTCAGAATTAGTATGTGGGGAAAAAGGAGTTGCACAGAAGAAGAAAGAACAGTACTTTTTACTGAAATGTGATCACCAGTAACGTGTTTGATAATATCAAACAGAAACGTTGTACATCATGTTTTGCCCCTTGTGACGGTTTCTCGCTTGAGAGTCAAAGTGGAAATTCGGATAGTTCTTTGTGGATCCTCGTCAATATTATTTGCTCACAAACTCGTTGAATTAATATTCTGTAACAAGCTTCCATCCAGGGAAAGTTTGTATTTTTTCATTGAAATTTTCCCATTGGGTGCGACAGCATACATGCTGAATCATCAACAACCAGGGGCTCAACAGTTAGGGACTGTATCGATATACTGTTTGCACCTTAAATCGGTCGTTGGCGTTAATCGACCTATATCGTGTTTGGCAATGATCTTTTTTACCAGAGCCCAGTCTGATGACTGGAGCCGATAACTACCCAAGGGATGTAGCTAACTTCGTCAGGAACAAGTGCCTACAGAACAATCTCTGCATTTATATTGATTGATTGGTGTTTTACGCCGTGCTTAAGGGTTTTTCACTTATATGACGGCGGTGTATTCCATCAATAATTGACACTAGCACAACCAAGATGTGAAGCGTTTTAAATTGTTGGAATGTTCATTTGTCGCCGCTGACGTAACACTGAGACAAAAGATTTTTTTTATCTCAGGATAATAAGACCCGAAAATGTCTCATAACAAACCAAAAACGTTACCTTTCCCGTGTGTGCTGTCGAAACAGGCTCAACGTAACCTGCTATATCTACTCATAACAGCGGTACATTTGTATTCTCAATCAGGAAAGCTGTTAGATACCACAGATTGTTGTCAAACGAGCTTTAACAATCAGTTGATTACGGTTTCATAATCATTGGTTTTCCTTGTAATAGATTATCCACTTTCCGAAATGGAATGCCTTGCTAGAAGATAATCAACCTTCCGAATTTATGGCTGGTAGTGGGTAATTTTACTTTTCATTCCTAAATGAGCTACTTTATAGTTTTATATCATATTTTTATTGTTTTTAAACCAAGCTCAATTAGATAGAACACATGCTTGTTGTGTAATTCGGTTTGATCTGAGAGGGCATTCGAGATGAAATAAATGCTCCAGAACAATAGTCCAGAGCTTGACCGAATATGCTGGTTATATATTAGAAAACTGATGAGCGAACACATGGGATGTAGGTTAAATGGATCCGTTTTATTTTGTGTAATTGGACTGAAAACCAATAAGAAACAGGGAAATAAACGAATTGTGACTTTTACCATTAGCATAAATAGGAATAAATCTAAACCCCCACATCATCCACAACAAGCCAGACAATACGTTTTTATACATTGACTTACGGAAGAAACTGAAGACAGGTCATAGAGGTGAGATTAGAAATTCTAGTCATATATCCTTCCAGACGACACTAATGAAAACGCAGTATCACTATTTATGATGGAAGATTTTTCTTTATTTCCAGCATTCCTTCTAAATCATCTGCATTTTGATAAATGCTGAATTGTTTTTTTCGACACTCATCCGTATTATTACCAGGCATCTTTGAAATAGTCTCAAAGTCTCTAATATTCGAATAAATTAAGTAAAGTTATTAAAGACTGCCCACCTACCAGTAGGCGGTGTGAAGGATTGGACTGGGCAGTGCCGTGCTTACATTAGTTTGGCTTGGCCTGACCTGGCTCCAGCTGGCTCATACTTTACCCTGTCTGGCCAATGCTTTGTTTGTTTGATTGGGGTTTAACGTCGTGCTCAAGGGTACTCTGACCAATGCAGATGAAAGAGATGGGGGCCAAAATATTTAAATTGGCCATTTAATAGTCATTTCTTTTGACAATAAAAAAAATAATAAAACCAACACACTAACGAACGCCGAAAAAAGACGAAAACAAATAGTAAAACAAAAAACATATTCGGAAATATTATGTGAAAAAAATATATCCTTATGTAATGTTTGGAAATGGATATTTCAAGAAACTGCGTCTAGCTCTTGATGTTAATCAGAACAGAAATGTTTTCTTCCGAATTGATCCGGAGAAAAACAATAAATTACAAGCCTTTTTCTGCTTGTTTGAAGACAAACACGTTGTTCTGGTCATTAAAGCATACACGGAAGCCTTCGATAGTTTATTCACCCCATAAAGCCGGTTTGCCAGTCGGCTCTGTAGTTTCTCTGTGATATTGATACTGTGTCTACTTACAACACATATGTAAAATATTATACGACTTATTATACCTTCTATAAACGAGCAAAGCATGTCCAATCCTGGCTTTACAGGCTCGTATTTTTAACCTGAAACTAGTACTTACAATACATGTCTGGAGTTATTCCGACAATAGAGACGGCTTGTCATAGTGTAAAGCACATTAAATAAGACATTAAATCCTTACACAAAACTTTCCTTTCTTACTTGATTTATCACTGCTATTAAGGGAGATTACCTCTTGTTGTTAATATTTGATTCTTACGGTGAAATACTTACCAACAAGTCAATGGATATATGTGTACAATAGATACCTTTGAGAACAAATGTTTTGATGAAGTTGACGTGTTTGTTGCATTGTGGCTATCTTTATTCATATTGTGCCTTTGTTCACTTTTCTTTCTCTGGAAATGCTTGACACCAACAAAACTGTGCCCATCCAGACTGGGTAATTCTAGTTGAGCTGATCTTCTGATGTCCGCAATTATAGCTCTGGAACTATTTGATCCAGTTGATGATGTCTATTGTAGTCCTGAGATTATTGTTCCGTAGGGAAGGACAATGTATTGTAACTGAATACAGAATAACACATCAAATTGACTTGGGTTTATGTCATTCCCTAAATTATCCTGGCTCTGTCAAAAGCTGTTTTTGATTAACGCAACTAAGACTCATTTCTAGTAAAACAATCGCACAAAAACAGGCGCCCGGCTAAATGCCAACTTGAAAAATCTCAATGACGTATGGCAATTACTGGATGACCTTTACATCGTTGACAGTATCCAGTTTTTCGAGAACAGAAAAACAACGTTTACAATTTCTCCTCGGCATATCTTTCTGTACAGAAAATCAAGTGATCATCACCTGTTGTAGTCGTTGTGTGTTTTATGTCGAAATGGTATCTCTAGAACTAACTGATATTGCTTTGGCTTTTTTGTCTATAAAATAACTTCCAAAAACACACAAATAGAGCATAGAACAGTCAATTCCTTGCCCATGAAAACTTTTTAAATTTCACTTTCAATCCACCTTTAAGCCAAGCCAGTTGCTATGTGTACTGATCTACGTGGGACGATTCTCCTTTCTGTGTCCCATAGAAACGTACTGATGACAAAGATATTGATTACATTCACGTAGTGAAATACGAAACAGAAAGGACCATAATGCACGATATTATAATTGAACAAAATAAAACGAAAATGATATACGGTATGTGTATATGTTTTTTATCACGACCGACAAGTTAACTTGCAGCCAACGTGCTATCCCAAATTGATTAAACCAATCGTGGCGCATAATTAAATTGAGAAACTGTTAACGCCTCACTTTCTTGCTCCTTTATTTTCAACGAAGCTATTAGCAAATGATCATGCCCAACATTGATTTTGTCTTTCTTAAAGATCAACTATGAATTTGTGATTTTGTTGACTATTTATAAAGGAGACAGCAAGATTCACCGCGTTATCACTATCGTGAAGACGCAATGACATAATGTCAGTTTATACCGTACTAAACATAGACTAAGTATAATTAATCGATGTAATTGCTTTTTTCGTCTGTAAATGATTTATAACTAATAGTTTCTTTCGAAACCTGATATCTCTGTGTCCCTCGGTCCCACATATCAACGTTTCCTATTATCCCATGTTAAAATTATAGCCCACGAAATTGATACTTTATTTTATTTAAATAAGACAATTGTTATGCTGTTTGACAAACCAACCGGGTATAGAACCTGTTGTATACCGATACTCATCTTCCCACGACAAAATGAAAAATGTATCAAACTTCTACCTGTTTATCTAAATAGTTAATGTAAGTCCATGCATGAGTAGTGCGATATTTAACGTTTTTCATTTCACATTTCAAAACAACCTACATTCGTTTAAGTTCTGAAATTTAACGTCAAGCTTATTTTCCTGTCCAGGCATACGGCTGTACCTTATAGCATACCCAAAATAAGCGGGCTTACCGACAGAGTTTCAACGATATTCCCGAAGGTCTAGTAGAATTGAACGAGACTTTGATGCACTATCGCCAACAAAGGCGGAATAAATATATTCTTGGGCCAATTTGATCCTATGTCCACATGGGCCGTTCTTGTCTGACATGACAGATCGAGTTTGAGCCGATTGGTCGTTAGACTAAAGAGAAGCTAATTCTGAAAGGTACGGTGTAAGGACGTGTGTCTCCAGTTATATATCATGTATGGGCATATACCTGACGGTAAGAAACTCTCAATTGGACCTTTATAGATAATTAGACAATATTTTTATAATGTTGTTTCCGTTTCAAAAAGATCTTCCTACATTGTGTGTTTTGTTTGGCCAATAAAAACATGTAAGATGACTACCTACAAAGAAATAGCGAGCCAGCTGTATCAATATGCGACATGACAGATTTCTGGATATACACTCGGCTGGTGTTAATTTCAGGATCATCTACATGTTTGAACACAGTGCATTATGCCACCATTACTAATTTGAGGTATAAGCACATGTCTGTAACAAAACAAAAATGTTGATCAAACGTATTTTAAAGTATATATTTTCAGTTGGTGGAATATTTTGTGGATATAAACAAGACATTGCTTATAGTTGATTATTTTTCCTCGTTATAAACAGATTTTAGCTATATGTGACCCTTTGTTATTAACTGGAATTTGATACGTATGCTATCCAAAGACAGTCATTGAATCTTTAATGGCAATACATGAGTATATCATTAGCGTTCCAAGAATAATTAAGACTTGTGTAATCTTTGGTAACCAGATATCGTAACATCACATAACACTGTTGGTAGGCTTAACAATATACATGACTGTTTCCATGGCAACATCACATAACTCTTTTGGTAATAATAGACATGACATTCGTAGCTGATCGTGGAACTCCTCTGAAATGTCCGGATACGAAGTAAAACGTTCTGGTACGACTTGGTGCGCTTGTATGCGATATGGTCATGATTGTTTAATTTCAAGTGACACAATCTGTCACGATGTGACAAGATTAGAGTGCCCGATTTGGGACAATCGAGTACGTGCAGATACGTTCGGACACTTTCCGATACGTTCATCACGAACCGATGCGCTCTATTGGGCTAGGATACGATTGTGTTCGCGATGTCTTTCACGATGAGGATTGACAGTGATCCTGATTAGAGCTACGATTGCACCCCGACCGATATATATACATGACGACTGACCATGGACGTCATTGTTTCTTGAGCTTCTACAGAGTGTACACTACAACCCACAACGTTCTTGTAGTGTACAGATCGTGACAGATCGTGGGAAATCGCAGCACATCTAAATAGAGCGTGGTGTTTGCCTAAGGTTGATTCCGATCACCACGATTTGGAAGCAAGATTAGATGCGATATGTCGAGCTTTGTTACGATCCAATACGATCTGATGCGATGATCACGATTGACAATTAATCGTGTAGAAATTTTTTTAACCGTCCCAAACTTTCCTACGATCAACACGATAACCACGACTGACTTCAAGATCTGATACGATCACCACGATTACTCCACGATTGAGAAGACGATTTCAATCGTGCCGCCAATTGTGATAGTGGGAACGCAGCATAAGTACGGTGAAGCTGTGTTCTACGAATTTTGTTCGTCTAGCACATTTGTGAAATTTCGTTGAGTCATAGAGATCTCTGGTAATCTCTATAATAGAATACATGCAGCCATATTTTCTGAACACCTGACCGATTTAACGGGATAAATTCCGTGGAATCGTACTCAACGAGACTTCACGAATGAACCAGTCGAACAAAATTTGTAGACAACGGCTTAAACGTGCTTAACGATAACGCCCAGTCGAATGTGTGGTATGGGCTGTAGTCACATGATTTTAGCGTTAAACGTTCAACATAAATAGTCAACTATCGAACGTAAAGCCTATGCGTATGCTTAAGGGCAAATTCTGGATTCCATCAGAAATCACAGACATGAACAAATCCACCACGTCATACTCGGTGGATTTAAGGCCTGCTATTGGCGTCAATACGACCGCGGAACTAAATAAACGAAGCATGGTCGCTCTTTGTGTATGAGTTAGGAAACATTAATCATTTGTATTTTGGAGATTGACGTGGGAAGGAATTAGTCCGTCATGCAATATATGACGTCACTTTTAGTGTCAGGCTTAATGTTTATGTATGGTTAACTTAAGGGTTAGCATTAGTATTAGGGTTAAAGTTAGTGAAATGTTAGTATATAGGCCCGAACTCAGATTTAAAAATTCGCCTGTTTTCTTACATGACAGACCTGTCCAAATTACAAGGCACATGACCGAATCGTAGGGCTCTTGTGTTTTCACAAGATACGGTATAGGGTTGATACACATCTTGTTCCCATGACGCTATACAGAGCTGGAGGTTGTGGAATCGGTAAATGTCTATATTGTCATGACGGGGCATCAAGTTGGCTTTTGGGGGATCTGAAATACGTACTCAATCCACTTACATCGCAGTATTACCGGTACCTGGATTTAAACACCACAAATACATTCAATTCATGGCATAGCTCTGAACGTGTTTATGTTGCGCGCAATGCAAAAAGAGTCCACTCGTTTTCTGCTTTTTTTTTCTTGTTCAGTCGCCGACCCACCAACAACTGCTTTATATCTTGTAAAAGACAAAAACTGAAACGATCAGAGTGCTACAAAATAAGATATAAATATCACCTATGCCCTTATTTATTTCAACTTTACTTTTACAATGTGTAATATTCCAAACCATGGCTGGATTAAGCTGATTGTTAACTAGAATACTAACCCTTCCCTTTGTGCACTGAATCACCCGCTGGTACAAGGCCGCATTTCGACCTGACATATTAAAGGAATATTTTCCAGTGACTGGCGCAGGTTGGTTACCGGTCGTAATTTGGTTACCGGTCGCAGGTTGAATCCGAGATTTGGTTGACGAGTCCAGGTTGAAGGTGTGATTTGGTTTTCGAATCTAGATTGAAGCCGGGATTTGGTTACTGAGTGCAAGTTAAATGCGGGATTTGCTTGCAGAGTGCGGGTTGAAGCAGTGATTTGGTTTCCGGGCGCAGGTTGAAGACAGGATTTGGTTACCGAGAGCAGGTTGAAGCTGTGATTTGGTTTCCGAATCTAAATTGAAGCCGGGATTTGGTTACCGAGTGCAAGTTGAAGGCGGGATTTGCTTACACAGTGCGGGTTGAAGCAGTGATTTGGTTTCCGGGTGTAGGTTAGAGCCGGGATTTGATTATCGAGGGCAGGTTGAAGGCTGGATTTGTTTGTTCTCTACATTCATAAAATAAAGACTGCAGGAAAAATACAAATGAATATTGATGGACAAATTGGTCAAATACTATTCTTTTTCAAATTCGAATTAAAAATGTTATAATTTAAATACTTGAAATTTATTATAATCTAATTTCATATGCATTAATAATTTCCTCTAGGCTGGTAATGGATATTTATATCGCAATAAATCGATCTCAAACGGATGCATCATTCAAATAGTAATATGTGGGAATATAACAAAAATAGATCTTTCCGGGGGGAGATATATAATCGGTTGCTAGCCCCTTGCAAGCTGAATCTCAACTATACCTAAAACCGGACTCGAGCAATACGCCTTATAATGAACAGATTCTAAAATATAAAATGTTATGCTCTTTATGAAAAGTAAAATTTCTGAATTTCAGCGTGAGGACAGTAGGTTTAAGTTTAAAACGCACTACACTTAACCAGAGGACAATACATCATCTTGTCCTATAACGTATCAAATCATACCAAAGCTGATATCAGATTAAAGCCAACAAATACAATACTTGTTGTAGAAAACACAAATTAATGATTGACATGAAAGCTCTGAATATGTCGAGATGTCTTTTGTAAAACTCGAATTAATTTTCCTCGACGGTACTTGATTGAGTTTATCCGCAATCTTGTAACACATGACCTTTAATAAACTTTCGCCTCTATTAAATAAAGCTATTTCTAGTACATAATTTTCTTTTCATAGTATCAATCGACATTTTATTCCTTTTCAGTGTCAATGGAAACGACGTGTAGATGAGCCAAATGTCAGACAATCCTTCACAGATTGAGACACAAAACTTTGTATCCGGCCTTTAAGATAAATTTTGTCATTTTATTCGATACATGGAGACAGGTTCGGAAATTACACCTTTTTTAGGAATAAGCTAAAAATTACAATGCACACGACTTACTCGGAAGGTTATTGTGTTTATTTTGACAACACGCGCAAGGGCGGTCAGCGCTCGTTTCTTTGGGTTAATGTCTACATTTTCAAGACGTTTGGTCGTCATGGCTCTATACCGGCATATGAACTATGTATCCAAGAAGTGGGGTCGTCAAGGCTCTATACCGGCATATGAACTATGTATCAAAGAAGTGGGGTCGTCAAGGCTCTATACCGGGATATGAACTATGTATCAAAGAAGTGGGGTCGTCAAGGCTCTATACCGGGATATGAACTATGTATCCAAGACGTGGGGTCGTCATGGCTATTTACCTGGATATGAACTATTTAGCCAAGCCACTTGTATCGTAAAAAAACTGACACTTCAACTAATGTACTGCCGAAATACATTAAATTGATATCCTAGTTCTGAACAGTTTTATGTTGAGCACAAAGCAACAAAGAGCCCAGTCTTTGACAAGTCCAAGATCAACCAAGAAACCGACCCAATCAGTATGTATAGTTATAGACATTAACTGCCAGAATGCCCCAAATGCTAAAGAGACTGATAAAAAAAACTTTATCTGAATTCACAATTCACTTAGTTTCGTTGAAGCTGAATATATTATATTTTTTTCCTTGATAGGAATGGGACATGCAGTAACTTCGTTTAAATTACTTAGTATAGTACGACTCAAACAATAACTGTGTTGAACGGTGGTTCAGCTGGCCTAATATTGGATAATTCAAACTTGAATTTTTATGACATTAGTTACGAGGGAGTATGTGAAAATTTTAATTTGTGTACACTTTATAAACAGAGGAAACTTTTTGTTATAAGGATGATCTTTTAGGCTTAAACATTTTTATTTTTATTGTTTCTCACATCTTTAATATGTTTACCTATAACAACTGAGACGCTGGTTGTTAATTACGTTATTTTATTTGTATATTATGATTTTTTTTATTTCCTTTGTATTAATTTATTTTGCTATTTTTATTATATGTTTATGTCTATATAGAAGTATATATATTTACATCTTAACTTTGGCGTATAAAGAGTTTTTCTAGCTCCCTTAATGGGTCTTGGAGTTTTATATGAATAAATATATAAATACATAGATACTTCATCCTCTCTCGAATTTATCGCCGACGAATTGGAGTCCACTTTTTAACCACTGACCTTTGTAGCCAGGGGGGGGGGGGGGCAATTTTATCGAAAAGAGAAATATCCATTCGCACAGCACAAAGATATCAGATTTCACCTGTCAAATGATTTATTGTTGTAGTGCACTAGAACTTACTCGTTGCATAAAATATTAATATATATGTCTTTAATAAAAACTTGTATTTTTGTATTTTAGCAGCCTAGAGTGTTTAATATCAATTAAATAGTTTTGTTGGGCCATATAACCCGATTGATATATCTGATATTTCACCTCTAGCTATCTGGGAATACAATTTTCTTGTCAATTAAATCTGGACTTGATTCATATTTAGTGCCAAAGGGAAAGGCGTAAAGATTAATAAAATGGCCGAGGTTGAGACAAAGACACGTTTTATCCTGTCCGGACGATGAAGGTTGTCACTCCATTCTTTGCACGACGACAGGTTCGAAAAACCCCTTCTCAGAAATATAATTCTTTAATCTACTCGATGTATCTGCATGAATATCAATTCGTGGAAATTTGCTTTGAACTTCTATATCTAAATAAAAAGGATGAGTCGTGAAAAATTGCATGTGTTCGTGCTGGGATTACTCGGCTAGCAGGTTATATGGAAAATCGCTTTTTTTAAAGGCTATTTTGTGAAGGAAAGCACTTTATTTGTTGTCGTTCATAACAGCGACCAGTTAAAATAATTTACATTCGAAATAAACCCATTTCCAATGAACATGGTCCCTGTGTGGGTTATAGTTTTTACGTTCACAAAATCGGTTACTTTCGAACCACAAAGCAAACTGCAGAGCCGCTATCTTGGCTGTATCGCTGTTATCTTGAACAGACGAGTAAGCAAAATTCAGCTCTACAACCCATTTTGAGCTGTCTTTCATTCGTATTTCATGAGTTAATATGCTACTTACCTTCCTGGGGGTTCACTATTAATTGTATTATCTCTGTTACTCGATAGAAAGGGACAATGTGAGGCTGCCGTAGGAACATACTAGCCGAATAACACATTCACTGATTCGAAGGGAAGCCATGTTTCTTATCGCTCTATACTAATCCCAGTTCTTGTGAGTCAAACTGCAGACCATTTCAGAGATCTTCCAACATACCTTAATACTCCACAATTCCTTATGCAAGAGATTAGTCTTGTAACTCACATATAGCATTGTTTGGCGGAATCCTCAGACTCAGGTGCCTAAAAGACGATTAGCCGCTAACACCAGAGTAAAAAGCTGATACCTTCAACATGGCATGATGTCATCTAATAGCAGATTAAATTTAATAGCACTTCGAGCTACCAGACCCTTGTAGTAACCTCAATCAATCTTTCCCGAGTTTCTAGACGAAATATGGATGCATCATGATGTAAGAATTTTTTAGCTGACCGACAAAAACAGGTGAAAGGGGTTATCTGTGGTTATGAAAACCCACCCGAATAACACACCAATCCATAGTCTATATGATTCAAATTCGACTTAATGATGGTAAAACATAACCCATTGACCTGGACTAAAATGGTACATGCTAACACCATAAAGTCAACTAAAAACTAATCTGCCGGTTCAGCAAAAAAAAACATTTTTTTTAATTTATTTTTAGAACTATATTCGATATTCTGATAAAACGGAAATAGTATCAGTTATATGATGCCATCTAGTGGTGCCATATATATCACAATATCCTCTTATTGTCAGCGGACACCCATTGCTCCAGCTAAATGGTAACTTAAACCCGACCACAAAGAACGCCAGAAATACATCTTTCAACCTTATCGAATACATAAATATCTTCATACATGCATTTTGTGGAAGTGTATCAAACCATACCACAGCTGATTGAAGTCTAACAAATAACAACTTGCTCTAGAACGTTCAAAGTCAATTGTGGCCTTAAAAACTCAAGAAATGTCGAGAGATCTTCGCATTTATATATCCCAGCAGCCAGTATGTAACAATACTAGGCGGGGTTCATGCAGTCTTGTCACATTTGGGACTCGTGATAACTATTTTCTTATCGTGTAAATCAGCCCTTTATTCCACTTTCGTTGCCAATGTGAAAGACGTGTAGATGAATAAAATGTATGAGAAGCTGTCAGGTTGAAATAAAGGTTATCACTAAATTCGTTATTAGGAGACAGGTTCGGAAAGGAGTTGTCAGTTATCTGCAGTTCTGACATACTCTTGTCGTGAAAATAAAACTCGTCATTTTAACTGACAGATACTAATGGAGTTATATTCATGAATCAAGTTTCCGTTTATTAATTAAATTTTTAAAAATGCACTGAAATACGTTCATTGATATACGTTTATTTCACGACACATCAGAGCTGATAAATTTTCTGACCGTATAGCATATTAATACTTAAATATCATTTTAAACTTTGCATAGAAAATGCCCTTAACTTACTGCATTATAGAATATATAAATTGACTCTGTATGGGCTTTATCATTGCCAGCAGGGCAGTAATAGAGATTTATATCTCTAGGAATCGGTCCCCAATGCCCGCATCTGTCTAAACGTAATCTGTCCGAATATATCATAACCTGATCTTTTCTGAGGGGCTTATTGGTCTTCAGCAGAACCAGGGCTTCCTCTGTCAGTTGAACTAGACCACCACTCAGATCCTCATAATAAACATAATATACCCTTATCGAAACCGTTAATAACCACACGCACATTTAGAAAACGAAAACCCTATCCATTACTTAGACACTGGTTCGAAAGGAACTTGTCAGTCTCTTGCAGTTTTTAACCTATTCATAAATATATCAATCCGTTCTCAAAATACCTCATCAGATACATGACAGATAGATAATCGATCAGTTTGGAAGACCTGTATACGGACTCTGTATTCAATAACGTAGGCGAATTCATCATTACTATCGATGCAACATTCAACATTTATCAGACAGTTAACAACCCTTTCTCTAAGCAGTATAAAAGGAAGTTTTTGGTAAAAAAAAATGTAGAAATCTACTTGCAACAGAGTAAAAAAAATTGAACTCCGTTTAAGTATCCTCGTGTAAAGTTTTAATTAAAATGTAATTCCAACTACATGTATATATTGTTTATGAAAAATGTTACCGCTCTCCTGAAACTATTACTATCAGTGTGATAAAAAAAATAAGCGACAGTTCATAATGCTCCAACTTTGCCGATATTGCGACCAAGTTCAATAACTTAACTGAATATGCCAAGCATTTTTCAATAGCCGGAGGAATATCATTACGTTCAAGTCAACCAACAATATCAAATCGTTAAGGTAACTGAGTCCAAGCATCCGTCAGTGCAGTCTGTATTGCATGATGGAGGTTGTACTCTTTTATCAGTGTACACCTGTTTGGCCAGCTTTCATCTAGCAGTGCCTATATCGCCTACCGTTTATTTTTTCCAAATTTTCTTTCAGTTTTTGTAGAAACATTTACACAGTAAGGGGTCTTTTGCCAAATTGGATTATTGAGAAATGTACAAGTCATCCTTCAAAGAAAAAGGTAAGTCGGGAAAAACAAAACTTAATTAACTATATAATACAAGGGGTAACTAGCATTTTATCAGATGGTTGGTAACTTGGTAATAACGTCATTGCATTGCATTAAAACAATCATACGATTGTCTCTACTTCCGTTAGTGTGGAGAAAACCTGTCAGTCTCCTATAGCTTTGGCCAAATCTAGAATGAATGGAGCCATCAGTCGTCAAAAATTGACAAACCTTGAAATATACACATTTTCCCACACGAAGTCGAACACTTTACTCAACCTAACAGGTCGGTACTTATGTTGACGTATATTGTTTAATTTAAATATATGACCTATTTTTTTTAAACTCAAGTCAGAATGCTCTACTGCATTATACAATCGATAGAATGGAATAATTCAATTTAATTCGTACTCGCTTTATAATTCCAAATTGGACTATAAATGAAATTTATATCACAAGAAATCGGTCCCCAACGTCTGTATCTGTCTAAACATAATTCGTTTGACTATAACATAAATTGATCTCTCTGGAGGAGATATATAATTGGTTGGTAGCAACCCAGGACTTCCCGCTAACTGAATCTTAACGACATCTTTAGCCGGCCACAACGAAGGCGGTTCAAATATTGTACCCTTATCGAGAACAGAAATACGTTCCACTGTTCTTGATTGATAGACATTCGCCTCGGTTATAACTACAACTATGTCTTGACTATCATTTTCTTATCACATATATGAGTTGTTTATTTCTATTCGATGCCAATGCACAGATGTTTAGATGGGTAAAATGTGAGAAAAGCTGCTCGGGGTGATACCAGAAGTCCATTAACTAGAAGTGTGAAACAGCGTATTCAGTAGTGTAGACGGCAATGTTTCCAAAACGTTCACA
>JAVFBX010229372.1:0-10918 GCA_034783855.1 Mopalia kennerleyi | reverse complement strand
GTGAAAATATCTGTTAAAAATAAACATAACGTACATACAGACCTGATGAAGTATGATCTAAGAGTTGATGTTGAAATTAGAGAAATACTTAAGTGTATTTCTCTATACGGTAACACTGTGTTAGAATTCACCCTTAACTTAAAGACATGAAAATGAAATAAAATAGGGCATGTAGCTGTCCAGTTTGAGGTTTCAAGTTTAGGAAATTAGTTATGCATTACGAGCCGCCTATAACTTTTGAAATGAATGGACATAATTATGGGTGAAATATGTTTAGATAGGTTTAAGGAGTAGGCAGTCGTGTGTGATAAAGTACGGTTGACACCACCGGGCGGAAGTTTTCGCGGGCGGAAGTCACCGGGGTATCTCTAATGTGTTTTAAGAGCGGATATGGGAATGTCGTCTTACTCCCTGGAAAGAACAGTTTCCTTTAAAGCTCGGACAAAAGCCACTACTAAGTGGTGCTCGTAGATCGAAACTAAAAGCGCATTCGTTAGATTGTCATTGACACTTACCTGTTAGCTGTTTGAAACGGAGTCCACTTTTCACTACGCCAAGAATTGCCCCCTATGAGAACCTCGTCCAAGCTGGAAATATAAATTACATTGTGATTGTCATACATTCTTTTTTTGTCTGGTCATAATCCACAACCACATCTCCCGTGGGATCTCAACGTTACCACAAATAAGACAAATGAGTCTGGATTTCAGGATGAAATTTTACTAGATGCCACTTATTTGGTGGCATTTATTTACACAGCTGTGTGTTTTACAGTTAGTACGGCAGGTCATTATGTTGTTGTCAACATTTAGAGCATAGTAGCCAGTGAAGCTTTGACACAAAATATTGCTCAAGTGAATGGTGGAAAGGATAAACTTGAACATTATTATTTGTTTTGCTTGCCTGGTTAGATTTGCATAATATATATATATATCCTTCCATCCGTACGTCTTCAAATGACAGTTATAATTTGGATTAATATAGTAAGCCGCTACCAGTACACTATTGTTAAAATCATAATAACTCCAAACGTGGCTCAACCTCACAACACGATGGTAATTATGACGTATCTCCATTAAAAGACGTCCATAAATGTGAGACCATTCCTACCAACTAGTTTAGATATAAAAAATATCAAACTCAAATTTTAAAAGATTTATTCACATTCACCAAGATGCTTGACTTACGGAAGCCAAGATAACTGTTTTCGGTGGACTTGTAGTGCTGTTTGACAACTACTGCTTGTTTTAATCGGGATAGTGTTTAAATAGGCTCGCTGAATGATTTAAACATATCGGATTGTCATATAAATCCAAACAAGCACACTTTGCATAATGGCCAATAATATGATAGACTGACGATCTTATCATTTGCCAAATATATGTTCGTTTAACACTACTTTGATACCTTTTGAAATGTAACGAACATACTTTGTTATCGTTGATAGTCATAATTTATTGATAAAACATATATTGGCGACCATGGCATACAGCACACACACACAACAATATATGCGAGTTTCCACAGATATATCTGGCATATAAATTATAATTAAATTATAAACTTAAGCAAGTTTATGCTTAAGTTTATAATTTGACCAATATTGTCTCATTTTAAATAGACACATACACGTAGAGAAAAGGAAGGTATTGATACCGTAATATTTTGTTAAAATTCTTTATCTTTTTTTGTCCGAGCTAAAGGACATTTACCGTGATGTAATGTCTATCTATTTCGTTGGTGTGTTATACAGGCCTAGTCATGTGCCGCTTTCCTATGTATAGATATGATGTTTCCATACGAAGGTATCTGGACACCTTCGTGATTTAGTAAATTAATTATTCATATAAAGTGTTGGTTGTAGAGGAATATGTCAACTGGTAATGTGTTTGTTTGAAGTAAACGTCGTACTCCAGGGTACGTTTAACAGCATCAGTCGTTGTATTTAACTAATTTTATCTAATGGGGGCATTGGGCTTTATTATCTGATTATGGTTTAGATAAAATTCAAATAATTCTCGTAACTGATAATTTACTTGATCATGGTATACATATAATTTCCCTATTTTTGGGAACTCATAGTTTACCTGATGATGGTATAAATATAATTTACTTATGTGTCCTACATGCAACTCTTAGTTTACCTGATGCTGGTTTGGATATAATTTACCTGCTTGTCCTACATGTAAATTAAGTTTAATGATGATGGATATAATTTACCTGTTTGTCCTACATGTCAATTAAGTTTACCTGATGATGCTTCGGATATAATTTACCTACTTTTCGAAACTCATTAATTCAACTGATAATGCTTGATATACAATTGAGCTTATTGTCGTAGCTCATATTTTACCTGATGATGCCATAAACACAATTTATTGGATTACCATAACTCGATAACAAAGACAAATTTCCTCAAAGGAAGAATCAGAAATATGTGAACATGCATGTATGTGTTGTCTTGTGAGTTCAGTTTGTTAAAGCAACTCTGATATATTTTTGTCGGGTAAAGAAAGTGTCCGTCTCTAAAATTTTAATAGTCTGTAATTTATCAAATAATCCAACAATAATTGACACAAACCACAACCAAGATGTGAAGCGTTTCCATACTGATGGAAAGTGAAAATCCTCCAGTGCTAAGTAAAGGCAGCACTGACCGTCGCCAATCTTCGCCTTCAACTGCAGCAGTTTTCTAGACAAAGTATCAATCATATAGTTTATACCTCATGCAGGCGAGCATTGTTCTGTCAGCATTTATTCAAGCCGCTTGTAAATATCGCTATCTTCATAACATGATGGAAAACTCTCTCATCTGTGTCCATTTTGTCCAGCAATTGTCTCCCTTGAAACAATTGAGAAAGAGCCCCCTCTGGCGTTAATTCGCAGATAGTTTTTAACTTAAAACTATCTTTGTTTATTTCAAGTTAACTTGATAATTCCGAGTTGATTTTTTATGTAAAAGAACGTTCGTTAATTCCGAATAAGCTTTAAGTTTCAAAAAAGTTCGTTAATGCCAAGTTCGCTTTCTATTTAAAAATAGGTTAGTTAATTCAAAGTTAGATTATTCGATTGAAGCTAGTGTTTTGATACACAAACGGCCTGTCATAGTAGACTGTAAACAACAGGTTGCACAGAATAATTTGCATATTTACCGAACATTTTCGAAGACGAAACAGTCTACGGTTTAAAGATGTACAGGAGGAACAACTGAACCATCCAGTTGTACAAGCGTTTTGGATCCATACATCTATTAGACGCTGTCTTGTCATATTTTATCATGTACCCGGGAGCGTAAGCTCCTTGACAAATACCGGAGCAGTTCTCCAGGATTCTTCTAAAGGCCTTTATGAAATCAGACCATTGCCGGTCACAAACCTAATTGAATCACTATCATATTTCGAACTGAGGGAATAAACTTGTGTATCTGCGTCGTGGCTAAATATTTGTATGCGGTTGAAACCAATTGAGCTCCAGACTACATGTATGGGGGAAAACCTGACCAATTGCAGTCTCATTGTCTGTGTTTCTTTCTTGTTGTGTGTGGACAAGCCTAGTTTACTGAGTATTAGCTGATCTTACAAGACGTTGCTTCAATTCAGGAGATATGTGCTTTTATAAGGTTTCTCTCTGTAGCATTACTCGCTTAATGTAATAAAATAGAATATTTCTGGTGTAACTGCGATGAGAAATGGCTCCACGAATCCTACTATACACCCATTTAATCCTCTTGAAATTCATATTTTCTTCTCCTAATCTGCAAATATTGAATAATGCCACGGAATGACATTTTAAATAGGATGTTTAATGACGATATACGGAGAGTAAACGATTTTATCGCGTTTTTATTGACCGTATGAAATTTGATAAATGGCCAATCAGAATTGCCCTATATTTCTTTATCAAATGTCCTGCTCATGACAGTTGTCATAACGCTACAAAACAAAGTCGTAAAAATGTAGAAATAATATTGGGGATAGATATTGACATTTGATATAGAGAGTAAAAATCATGAGGACAACTCGCCGGAAATTGCATTACATTTTTTTTGGAAAATCAAGACTCCATGCTAACATGATGACAGCAAACATAGTTATAAATGATATTTATTCACGGTATAATTCCTCCCCGTCTCATACCTCTATGTATTTTACTTTGTTCATTTACAAAAAAGTTATTTTCTTTAACTTCAGAAGTACAAGCCGGTGTGGGAGTATGAGAAATGTAGTTATCTGCCGCAACATATACGACTTAATAATATATGTACCACAAACAA
This sequence comes from Mopalia kennerleyi, assembly GCA_034783855.1. Classification (NCBI taxonomy): domain Eukaryota; kingdom Metazoa; phylum Mollusca; class Polyplacophora; order Chitonida; family Mopaliidae; genus Mopalia; species Mopalia kennerleyi. Next base: position 6,645 of record JAVFBX010229372.1, on the reverse strand, counting down.
AGTCGTTCTTTTTCTTTCTTCACGAAAGAGCTTACGACAACTGACAATGGCTATTTCTCTCATAGTGTCAATGTGGCTGACACGTTGTCTATATTAGTGTATTGTGTTACTTATCGATTTCAAGTGTCTCATAATGTACATTTGTTTGCTTTTGTGTTTTTTATTGCAGTAAGATTCCTAAAGATGGAATGGAAGCCATTTACGTTGACCCTGCTGGCATTTTTAGCATTAATCCTACAGACAGAATCAACCGAAAGAACGGACTTAAGTAAGTAGCACCAGCTATAGGATTATTTGTATCGTCTATTATATTACAGCGAAGCTCTCAAGAAGAAGTCTAGGTGGAGTGGTGACATTCGAGTGTATGTGTTTTATAGCCATCAGTCCGTATCGCCCACAGGTCCAACTTTCTGCAGCCATCATACACATAGCAACCCTTTATACTGCCAATCCGTCACAGAACATAAAGCTATGTTCGGTCAGGAAGCTGTTTTTTATTTTGATAAAACGACAATAGGTTTAACTCAGGATAATGGGCGATAAAACGAAACCAAAAGGTGCCAGAAATATAAAATGTTAATATAAGTATCAACCTGTATATACTCGAGGATGTCCTTACATTATTGCCAAATAAATAGTTAATTGGCTTGAGCTTAGAGAAAGGTAAACCGCCCTTAGATGACAATTGTATTGTTTTGTTTTAGAATCTGCCTTCGATGACCTTGCGTTACAAGAGCAGGGATCTATAGCTGATAACAGACAACCGGATGTAGATGAAAATGCTTTAGAAAGTGGGGACTACAATGACCTTTTCAAACGTGGTTCCTTATTGCGTTTCGGTAAGAGGGGAGGCTCAATACTAAGGTTTGGTAAACGTGGATCACTTCTTAGATTCGGCAAACGAGGCTCTCTCTTTCGGTTTGGGAAAAGAGGAGGTTCCAGTTTATTTCGCTATGGTAAAAGGAATCCAAGCGAATTGTACGATTTACTGTCTGACGGTGAAGACAAGAGAACCATTCTCCGCTACGGTAAACGTTCCGATGATATAGACTCTCTAGATCTTGATGAATATCTCAATCAGTTTAACAAGCGACAGAACATTTTGCGGTATGGACGTAGTGCTGACAAACGGCCCCATACGCCTTTTAGATTTGGCCGTGAAGAGGATGAATAAGCTCCACGGCAATCTGCGTTCTCCGTGAACGCCCCAAACTCAACAGGACGTTTCAGTACAAATGTCCACTTTCTATCGGAAAACCGTTTCTCAAACGACTTTTTGTGACTGTTCAGGATCGTCAGGCTTTTCTCAGTACCAAGGACAGATTACAAAGTACAATAAATTCTCAGTATTCTTGATCATTTTCCTCCCCGTCCTATACAACATATTTTTTTTATTAAACATATGAAACTATGTTTTTAAAGGTGGGCCTCTTTTATTAAAAATTCATTTGTTGTTTTTTTGCAGCTATACATTTAGGAAATAAATGCAACTATTTTGTTGGAAATTTATCAGCGTAATATTTGAGATCAAAACTCTTTGTGTGTTTGTACATAAATAGTCACCTTATACGACACTATCCATGTGCTATTTAAAGTAGAACACATAGTTTGCAATATTGGCTAAATATGTAGTAAGTCACATTTATGGAGATCCGACTAAAATCCATTCATCGTGTTATCATCACAGTGCCATGTTGTTGAGAGCAGACACCTGCCGGAAGTCGCCACCAGCATGGCGAGAACTGATAAGTAAGCTCGTCAATACTGACATTTAAGTGATCAGTTTGTCAACGTCAACTGGTATTACTAATCATGTGTCCTGTTGTCAAATATAATAAAATGGGAGAACATAAGTTATCTTCGCCGATTTCTCATCAACATTGTTTAATTTAAATAAAAATATATAACGATAATTGTAACAGCTTTTATGGGCGGACACCTTAATTACCACTTGTACATGTGATGTGCAATTGTACAAGGAGATAACCACCCCATTCGGCTAATTGATGAGGAATCTAGAATACTATATACCCGTCGCTGTATGTCCCCGTTAAGTGCCATTAACAATATCAATACATTCCTTAAACATTTAGGCCCTCTGGCTAAGGGCAATTTGTTTGGAGAGTAGAAATACTGTCCTTTACAGAGTTATCAAAACACTTTACATTTTATGGTTGTGCAAATGTCCAGTATTGTTGGAAGACACCGCATATGAATGAAATACCCTTGGCCACAGCGTGAAACAGCAACCAATCTAAACTAATTAAAATGAGTTATTTACAGTATGTTCTTTCGGAGTCTTTTAAAAAAGACATATTTTTATACGATTATGCAATACCCAAATGCGTCGTTTATACCGGTTGATATTTTACGGCAGAGAATATATGCCAAGCGTAGAAGTATTGTAACCACCGTGTAAATTATAGAAAACACGTATACATTTCTTTAGGAAGAAATAGTAGAAGTTAACTTTGATTGTCATTATATTACATATTATTCAATAGGAATGGGTTATTCTCGAATCGCGATTTACACTGCGAAATTTATACGATTAATATTAATTGTGCCGTTAACGTTTAAAATTCGATGGGACACATATGTGTTTCAAAACGCGAAATAAGTTAGGCTATATGCCTATGCTTCGGTCCAATGAATCCCACAAATTGAATCGATTCAGTAAGGGAAATGCTGAAATTACATAACCAATATGGACCAATTACACATCGTTTATGCGAAGGCCTACGTTGATAGTATTTTACCCCAAACAGTGACAATAAGTATAACATATTTCATCCTAAGCAAATTTTTGCAACGATTTTCTTTATTTGTCTCCTGTTACTATCGCATCAGATAAAAATCACACTGATGAGTAGTTCTCAGAATAAGAGACCAATCAGGATAACACACTAAGACGGGTTGTCTCCAAGTAAACATTTATTTTTATCTTTGTCTGGCTGTCCGGCATTATGCGAAAACCAAATATTGCATACGTCAAAGGGTTTGGTTGTAATATGTTGACATGAAGTTCCTGTGTTATTTGTGGTGGGCGCAAGCACTACAATGTAACAACAATCGATTTGCTCATCCAGTATTAAAGTAAAATCCAGACATTTTAATTATCTGGTTTTGTTTATTTTATCTGTTACGTTAATAGCCATCTTTTTGCACGCCTACTAATTTCAGCGGGTCACCAGGACTTGAACTCACTGTTTACTTCACCAGGGTGGTAAAAACCTCATTAACTGCAACAAATAAGGAGGCAAAGGTGAGAGTGATCAGAGTACGGTAATCGCCTCGCCATTCCTCCTGACTCTAATTCTGACAGACAATGTGACAAGATTCCAGTACACCGTGATTCACTCGCCTCCCGTAAATGCCCTCTATTCAACTGAAAACATCTGTCCCGCTTAATCAATCTTGCCCGAATTTCTAATTTGATCCCTCGAGGGACTGGCATATATCCTAGATTGTTAATTATTGGGAAGACTTAAAATACAGATGTAAGGTTTGGTGAAATTGGAAAATCCTAATAGTTATGAAATTGTCGTCTATTAATGACAAACGGTTAAAAGGTTTCAGGCTGTCATTTCTGCCTCCAGGCATCAACTATTAATTACCATTTTGAGTCGCATGGTGTAGGAAAAAAGTCCGTGTTAACTGTGTAAAAAGGCGGACGTTGTGAAAACTATTTTTTTTAAATTCTGCTTCAAATTCAGATACTATGCTGCTTGAATGTGTGATCCTTTTGTTAAGCTTACTGATGTTTTAGAGGAATGGATACCAATGGACAGTGAAACCCCTTAACCACGTAACCGTGTACTTTTAGGATAACCATTTCAACCTAACCACACATCCACACTAAGTCAGATGTACTTATTAAAATAGCCCATGTACACGTGTATTCATTACATGCTCTTTCCAGACCAGCAGTAATGTAACTAGCTATTGGAGGCAAATTTTGTTAGCAGTCGGATAAACACAAAAATTGTCAAATTAAACATAGAATTTCAAAAGCTGGACGCGAGTGTGGTAAATTCCTCTCGCTCTTATTATATTGGCTTGAAAAGGTTTCAACTGTCTATTAAGGACTTCGTTAACCAATATTTTCGGTTTATCATAAAGGTATATTGTTATTTGTCATGTTTAAGGACTCTACCGCTGGTCAGGAGTAACATTATTTTTACCTTTCTGATCTGTTTTTTTCATAATCTTGATAATGGAAAAAGTTTGACCAAAAAAAAAGTACTCTAGAAAATATTTAGATTTCAATTGTACAATGCGTGACTGTAAGATTATAAGTATCGAAGGGCGGAAGGGATTAACGTTATTATCTCACCTCAACTGACTGCCTGCAGACTATTACCACAAACCAATTAGCGAAAGGCCAACAGATCAATCGCATGACCGTGGGGATGTGTATATGGGTACCGTGCATTTGAAATGAGCAGAGACATGGAGAACACATGTTTGTGGGTGTTAGAACACACATTTATACAAACTACTTATGTCCACAGTATGACTCCTACTGATAGCCATTAACAAAGGGTTGAACGAAATCTATGATGCCGACGTCAGTCAAATTTCAAAGTTAAAACTGCCAATTAAAGACATTTTTTTCTCAAAATTATGTATTCAAAAAATGAATGCAATAGACACAACTCTATTTCGCCTTTCAGTCAATTAAAAAAAACATATTGTTTATTGAATTTTTGGGAGTAATTTTAAAACAATTCGCAGATCAATCATTTACACACGTTTAGGCTGTTTTCTCAGCTTTCATTTTTCATAATTTATATCATTTAAATTTCTCGTCAACTGTTTGCACTAAGTCTTTGAAACTTGGCATAGATAACCTTCAAGCCATTGCCTAAAATCCGTCATGCATTTTTTTTATATCCGTTTTAGTTTTGAAGATATTTAGCAAATAATTGTTTAAGGGCAGATTTGTTATATTTTTCTTATATTTTTATCAATTGTACAAGAACTAACTTGAATTTAGAAAAAACCTATCATAGTATTTTAGTTTAAATACTTGTCTCTAACCATCAGATACAAATCAGAGTTACAAACAAAGAGTCCATTTTACAAAAATATTTAAACATTGTCGTCAATAATGCCATAATAAAATAAAATGAATTATAATATGAACTTATATTAAGAATCTTCATTCCTCCCCTTTCTAAATATAAATAAGTTAATATAATCATCCTTTGGAAATACACGCATATAGAAATATAGGGTCGCATTTGTCCTTAACTTAACTAACTAATTGCTGTGAAATAAATTTGCATTTTTATAAAGAGTAAATTTAGAAAGAGTTAATTTGGGTGAAAACAAAAAATGCCAAATTAATCTATGACAAAAGAGTAACTCTAATGTCAAGCGAGATAGAACTGATAATTATACATATATTTTTTGATATTGACGATTTTGGTCCAACCTGTTTTACATGTAAGCACTATAGTAGGACCCAGTTCTATATTTCCCGAGAACTGCTTTGGACTATATCGAAATGTTTGATAAAACCTGTTTTGTTTGCATAGTCAGCGCAAGTCAAACAAGTGTCTATGTTAAAACAAACTACAGATCGACATCAAACTTGGATTAATACAATGATATCATGTTCGGTAAATAGACTAGAAACTCAAAAGTATTTTTGCGAGTAAGCCAGATCGTACACTTTTCTCAGTTGCTGGTGTTCATATTATTTTTGTTTTAGATGTCAACCAGATACATAGGAGTTTTTTTGATTCCATATTAGGTCTGTAAATCCAGCATAATAACTGTATCGTCCAACTGAATTTACAATGTGATTGTTGGTTTACACAATCTGTCATGCTTTCTTGTGGAATCGTACATTAAGTGGAAAATTGTACACAGAAGGCACCGTGAACAATGCTATTGTATTCATACAAATTGTACACAGTAAGCAACGTGAACAATGTTGTTGTGTTCAAAATTGTACACACTAGGCACCATGAACAATGCTATTGTGTTCATACACATTGTATACACTAGGCACCATGAACAATGCTATTGTGTTCATACACATTGAATACACTAGGCACCATGAACAATGCTATTGTGTTCATACACATTGTACACACTAGGCACCATGGACAATGCTATTGTGCTTATACACATTGTACACACTAGGCACCATGAACAACGCTATTGTGTTCATACACATTGTACACACTAAGCATCAAGAACAATGCTATTGTGTTCATACACATTGTACACACTAGGTACCATGGACAATGCTAGTGTTTATACACATTGTACACACTAGGCACCATGAACAATGCTATTGTGTTCATACACATTGTACACACTAGGCAGCACGAACAATGCTATTCTGTTCACACAAATTGTACACATTTAGCACCATAAGCAATGCTATTGTATTCACACAAATTAAGGACACTTGTTTCATGGTACTGAGAAGACACTGGGCATGAATGTTGCTGGAACAGTATAGTCCTTAATACCATTATTACAATTGGTGTGCCAATTTAAGAACTGCAGTACTGCACACCAACACATTTTGAGACTCACTCGTATACCTAAGGGTTGAGAGACTGATTCGATCCTGTGAACTGGACAAATACGTAGGATTAATTAGTAAGCGCACACGCTTCCACT
>JAVFBX010229350.1:0-10919 GCA_034783855.1 Mopalia kennerleyi | reverse complement strand
TCCATTTAATCCCTGAACAGTTTTGGTTTTGGCATCATAGTACAGACAGAAGACATCTCCTCCAATACCAGTAGCGCAAGGCTCTGTTACGTTGAGCGCTGCGGCAACGGCCACAGCTGCATCTGCTGCATTGCCACCAGCTTTCAGAATGTCTGGAAATGCAAAAATAAAAACAACGAATTAAGCTAGAAATAAATTATACGCGAATTCACGATAGATAGTCGCCATAAAGTGAATAATAAAAAGCGATGTTAAACACGAATTTAATTTTGGGGTAAAAATCACATAATTTATGTATGAACGAGTACATTTTTTATTGATTTATTTTTTGTTAGATATAATTTTTGCCCTCTGTACAGTTATTGTTTTATACAACTACCCAGTGTACTGATTTCAGTTTTGTTTTCGGTGTTAAAAAAATACAAATACACTCAAAGTTGAATACACTGCATTCGCTCTTAACCGGTATGGCTTAGCTACAACATTACGCACATCGTCAATAAATAGTTTATATACGCTCTAGATACCACAAGGCCGTTAATGAGCACCCGACTATCCAAATGTATGTGGATAAGTGTACGTGGGTTAAGCTGCTGTGACAATGATTCTGTAGGCCAACACGAGAAAATCAGCCGGGATAAAACCATTTTGATTTCCACAATACACAATAGTTAACTTGCATGAACGAGTTCATCTTTCTATTGCAAGGGTCAAAATGTGTAGACGAAACTGATACATTACTACGCCTTGCTGCAATTCGAGGCAATTGGACTATTGCAGAAACAAAGAGCCAGTCAGAAAGCCATTTACAGATCTAAGTCGGCAACAAACAAGCATGGCGCCACTGTTAATTGAGGCGTCTGTGATGATGTCATGCCTCGTTAATGGGACTAAGATGGTGCATGTATATTAAACGTATAGCCTAATTGTCATCCTATGTTAGACTGCCACGAGGCTCCAAGGAGCTATATCAAGGATACGATCTACGATGACAGTCTTAACCCCCCAAATTTGTAAAGCAACGTCCAGTGACCGTAGGTTAAAAGATAACCTATATAAAGTGTACATTTGACTTATCTCGTAGATAAGTCGACGATATATCTGAATGAACTGTTATTTAAAAAAGAAAAAAATGCTCCTAAATGCTGTAAGGCGAATAGCATACAACAGAGATAAGGCACAGAACTTCTGTGTTATATTCACTGACAGAGCTGGCTACCTTACTTTGTGTTATCAGACATTTAGGTGTATCCGCCATGAAATATATGACGTCATGCTTTTATGGTTTTTAGTGTTAGGTTTCGGGTAAATTTGGGGATTAGGTTAAGTGCTAGGATTAGGGTAAGCTTTAGGGATTGGTTTAGGTTTAGTTTTAGGGTTAAGTTTAGTGCTAGGTTTAGGGTAAGTTTAAGGGATAGGTTTAGTGCTTGATTTAGGTAAAGTTTTAGGGTTAAGTTTAGTGCTAGGTTTAGGGTAAGTTATATGGTTAGGTTTAGTATAAACCCTAACCCGGAACTCTTTTGTTTTACATGACAGACATGTCGATATTTAAAGTCAAATAGCATACTGCGTCTCCTGATGTATATTAAAGCAACGCTGCCGTAAATAACATACATATGTGCGTTGCCATAGTAATGATCCCACTATAGAGGTAAATCGGCATGTACAATCATCGCAGAAAGTCCTCACTATAATTAATTCATCCTTAATATAGAGTAAGATGCCCGATTGGCTTTTTCTCGCACTTTCTCGCGTTACTTGTCATGTATAGGCAGTCAGCCCACGTGGTATCTTCAATTAACGTCACGTGGTGTTTTACGTAGAATAAATGATAATAAAGCCAATGGTGCACGTTAATGTTAATATAGGAGATTCTCTTTTCCGATGATATCTAATCAAAGGGTCAAAGCACCTCCTATATATATATATATATATATATATTTGTTGTAATGTCTAGGACTGTTACTATGTATAGTTGGTCCTATCGAATGATGCTTGGTGCCCTCTGCTTGTCTTGTATCCTATTATGGTATGAGGTTGGATCGGCAGTCCGATGTTGATTAATAGGATTGTGTTGTCCTTATTTTGAACTTGATTGCAGTCATATAAGCGAAATAACTTTAGATTTGGCCAAAAAAATCATTAAAAAAATCAAACAACCCGGGAATAAATATGAAAATAAAAAGGAACGCTATGTTCTTACTTACCGAGCCCGATCTGGGCCGCAAGAGGTTGACTACAGGCCACAGTGCCGCTCCTGCAAACCAAAACTGAACGCTGAGAACGAAAAGGTAACTCTTCTGCCATGTTCCTCTGTATGTAGGCCTAAAGACAGTATGGGTTAAGCATAAGTAGAAATCGTTTCACCCTGTCAATAATTAACTGACAATGTTTCTATATAACATATAAAGGCATTCATCGCTATAGCGTTAAAACACGTGGTATGTTACATAGTCGAGAATTCTTACAACACTTTAGATTATTGATTTTCAATAATCTACAAATATTAATATTCTACGTTGTGTTGAAATCCCGTTGCATGAACAGCTTTACTCAATTAAATAATAAAAAAAATGGTTTATTTCACAATACTATATATAGTTCAACAAAAACCACACAATGGGAATCACTCGGCATGATGTATATAGGATTAAAAATATTGATTTCGTTTTTTAACTATTACGAGTCGAATTGTCACTATTTTATCTCACTTTTAAAATTATTTACATTTAACACAATATGGCAAAATAATATTTAAAAATGATGACTGATAGTTTTTGGGTAAATATATATTCACAGATAAATTCCATTAGACGGTACATTTAGGTTTATATATCATGATCAATTAATATATAAATAATTAAATAATAGAGGAATTAATTACAAAACAAATATGCACCATAAAACGATAAAACCGAGTAGGCCCAAGATCCATTTTACAGCTACAAAAATAAACCCTCTCCCCTCTCAACACTGATGATTCCAGAATAAAAGTATCCGAAGTATGCATGACCGAAACAAAACTTGTAATTACCTTAAATAACTCTGTTTTACGTGTGAGGCTTTTTTACTTATTTGTTACTTATTTGTTTACTTCTGTGTAACTAGCAAGCAACATCTGCTTTCTCTGCAATAAAAAAATAATAATTATGTATAATAAACATCATTTGGCATTAGGTCATATTTGTACCCAAGATAGATTGAGATAAACAAGTGACCTAGGCCAGCCTACATATTTTTAAAATTGTCTGAACGTCGATTAAGGTCAATTGACTCGGCGCCGTAAGAAAAGCAAATATCAATATTAAATAGAAAGGAGTAAATTATATTTATTATTAAAGACAAAAACTCATTATATTCTCTTAAAGAGTCATGCTGTTGCTTTTAAAATCAACTGGGTTTTTGCTGGGTTTTTTTGTTGCCCCTTGTAATCAAGCTTTAATTTAAAAGCCTGCATGTGGGAAGTTTACACGAAGCTCTAAATTATCTTTTTATTATTATTACCGATAGTCTATTGTACAACTAGATATTTTTTCCTGCCTCCTAATGTAACCGCTCGCTCTTTTGTAACTGTTATTCTCCGTACTTCCATATTTTAGCACAGATTGTTTATTTTCTACCACATTAACACAATACGTCTAAATGCAGTTGTGTACAGTAAAATGTCAACAAACAGATCACGTGGGGCTGCACTGCATTCAGCGCCCCCCCCCCCCCTCACCCCCCGAAAAGTAAGGTGCCTTTAATCCCAGTGCTAATCCCCATTAAGAGGCAAAATGTTAACCATGCAAACGAATGTCTTCACGGTGGCGATAATGTTTTAACATTGCGACACAAGCCGTTTACCGCACAACACAATATAGACACTTGTGACACAATGTGCTCAGTTGAGAGGCAAAATTTGCAGCATGCGAATAAACGTCTTCACGGTTAGACACAATGTAATCCTCATGGGGACAATGGTTTAGCATTGCGACACAATGTGTTTACCGCACGAAAAAATGTACTCATTGTGTGACACAATGTGGTAATCGTGTGACACAATGTGGTAATCATGTGACACAATGTGGTAATCGTGTGACACAATGTGGTAATCGTGTACCACAATGTGTTCAACGTTTGACATAATATATTAATCGTATGACACAATGTGTTCATCGTGTGGCACAATATATTTATCGTGTGACACAATGTGTTCATCGTGTAACACAATATATTAATCGTGTGACACAATGTGTTCATCGTGTAACACAATATATTAATTGTTTGACACAATGGAATCATCGTGTGACACAATGTGTTCATAGTGTGACATAATGTGTTTATCGTGTTATATAATGTGTTAATCGTGTGACGCAATGTATTAATCGTGTGATACAATGTATTCATAGTGTGACACAATGTATTCATAGTGTGACACAATGTATTCCCCATGTGACACAATGTATTCATCGTGTGACACAATGTATTCATAGTATGGCATACTGTATTAATTGTGTGACACAATGTGTTAATCGTGTGACCTATAATGTGCTCATCGTGTGACACAGTGTATTCATAGTATGACACAATGTATTCATCGTGTGACACAATGTATTCATAGTATAACACACTGTACTCATCGTGTGACACAATATGTTCATCGTGTGACACAATAAGTTGACCGTTTGAATTGAATCACATTGCATGTATTGTAACATCTCTTGTGTTGTTCATAAACTCATTTTCTCGCTCCCTTTTAGCGCAGGAATAACTCCCTGATATGAGTATTTTGGACACGACTGTTGTTTGTTCGCCAATGTTGCAAGCTTATAATCCATACATATTTTCAGATAACACGATTGTTTTGCCACAGACATATTCATTTATTTTTGGTCAGTTTTGGCTCTCTTTGTTTCTAAAATTATAAATCAAGCATATAAAATGTTTACCTACCTATATATTGGTAAATTCCTCGTGTATCATTTGTTTTTAATTTATCATCAGTAAGTATATCCCAGTCGTGTCGTCTATTTTCCTAGTGGATTAAGGTATTCCTGCTTTCCAATGTCAACCGTGAAACTGCACGCCTCACTGCAGCTGTCGAGTTGTAAAATTGCTTGGTGTTCCTACATGTATGTATCAACTTGTATAACGTAAGCTTAAAACCCCATAGGAACTCATTAGAGTCAGACTTCTCTTTTAAACAAAATCTATGCTACAGGCCAGCTGGTGTCGTTAAAGTACATGAATGAACATTTAAGTGGTGTGTGTTTATGGAAGACTGGACGTGACAAATTCGAAATTTTGACCTGGGTTAATGGAAATCTGAATAACTAAGTGTATGCCCTCATCTGTCCATATTAAGGTCACAAGATATCAACTATTGACTTGCAAATTTGTCATTTGAATTGGATACTAAAATCTCTGATCTAACCGCTTAATGAAAACAATACGAAGGCCCTTAGTAAAAAAATACCATCAATGGACGATGTTATGACTCAAACCATTGTATTGTACTTTAGCAGGTATATCGGCGTATTATCATTACTTTACTTTGATAAGTCAAAATCCCGTATCGCCTGTTGTTTTCATTACATATAAACGATATGTGTAATGAGTTGTCAGATGCTAGTCTATTTTGTTTTCTAGATATGGGCTAATTCTTTGACTTCAGAAACTTATATCATCCTGTGATAAGTGGGATCAAACTGTGAACAAAAGTAATACAAAAGTTTTGGTTTCTGGTTGTCGTATGTTTTAGGGGAATAATAAATTGTCACATTGGGCATCGTTGAGAGTAACTCAAAAGTAAACTTGTAAACTGCTTGCTGAAAAGGCCAAGAGGGCAGGTTAAAAGTCAAACTTCGAGAAAGTAAACTTAGACGTTTTTCTAAAGCTGAAACTATTTGATAAAATAATACAAACTATATTACTATATGGCTGGGAAACCCAGTAGGGGCTTAGCGGAATGAAGGAATCAGAACCTATGCATACTAAGCTTTTCAAATATTTACTAGGAGTCTCCAAGAGTACACCAAACCTGCTTGTCTTTGGTGAATTTATGAGCTTCCCTCTTGCAGTCGAATGTAAGATGAAGATTATTAAGTTTTGGTGCAAATGTATGAGTAAGTGAGGAAGCTTAATTTACAAATTTTATAGATATGTAGATACTTTATCAAGTTGTCCGGCCTACCTTCAATTACGTCATCACTATTTCAGCAATTATTATTTGTCTTGGCCGTCCTTGTTTAAATTTAATGGTTTAGTAATCCGTAGAACCTTAAGTTATTTAAAACTTTATGCAAATTTATTTCAAACTGCACTGGATGTAAGATGTTTGCTACCAGATATTTATTAGATCTACATGTGTATATCCCTTTTGTTATCACTTAAAAAAACCCTTAGCTTGTAACCATATCATATTACCATAATATTTTGGGATGAAACAAGGCCCCTCAGGACTTTATTCCCGCCATTCAATTGTTTACAAGTGGTTGTATAAAATATCAATTTATTTTGTCAATTAAAGTATCAAATCAATCCACACAAGGGTGCATACTGTTAAATACCTGTAAGTTACGTACCGGTGTAAGTTGACTGGTTTTGTTGGATTCGAGTTAAACGCCGTACTTTATTATTTCAGTCATATGACGGAGTGTCCGTCGTTTCGGTTGTTTATCGAGGGCAATATGTCAAAGGATACAAGTTTCGGTTGGCTATGGAGGGCAAATGTGTCAAATGATACAAGTTTCTGTTCTTTATCGAGGGCAATATGTCGAAGGATACAAGTTTCTGTTGTTTATCTATGGCAAATGTGTCAAAGGATACAAGTTTCGGTTGTTTATCGAGGGGAATGTGTCAAAGGATACAAGTTTCGGTTGTTTATCGAGGGCAATATGTCAAAGGATACAAGTTTCGGTTGTTTATCGAGGGGAATGTGTCAAAGGATACAAGTTTCGGTTGTTTATCGATGGCAAAGTGTCAAAGAATACAAGTTTCGGTTGTTTATCGAGGGCAATATGTCAAAGGATACAAGTTTCGGTTGGTTATATGGAGGGCAAAGTGTCAAGGAATACAAGTTTCGATTGTTTATCGAGAGTAAATTCAATCTTTCGGGTGAAGCACCAATCAAATAGTATATAGGTTTTAACAGGCGATTTAACCGCGATTATTAATATTGCAAACGTTATGCTCAAACAGGCTGTAGTAGGCTGACCCTTGGACACTGTTCTACTTTGAACGTCTTTCTATCTCTCAAGTGCTAGTGATATATTGCCATGTCAAATCAATATTAATCTTTGATCGCTGTCATTGCATTGTACTCAACATTATATTCCCCAAATATATGAAACTACTTAAATGTTATGGATTGCAAGATCTAAAGATCGGTATGTAATTAGTGAAGCTATTTTGCTTCGTACACAAATGTAAAGTTAAACACAGGTAAATGTTGCAACTAGTACACATACATGTTAATACAATATCATACATCTAGATTGGACTGGGAGTTGCTCAAAAGATATTTCTAAACCGATGACCTAGATTACACTCCATGTAAAGTTAAGTCCGCAAACGTTCTTCTTAGATTAGGCCACCACGTCAATGTAAAACTATACGCTGCTATTTAACTCTAAACCGGGTTACAGTATTTATATCGTGCGTATTACATGGTTTTAATCGTGTTAATGAATACATGTTATGCTACATGGTAAGCGACGTGTACAGCAATAGAAACATTCCATTTGATCAGTTACCTGGCTTATGGTCGAACACAATTAACCGCATCGAAGACACATTTATTGGTTGGACCATCCCATGTGAAATGGATCAGATCAGTATAAAATCTCCAACGTCTTCATTTGCATAAAAGTTAAGTCCGAACAAGTCCTAGTCATTGCGCTTTAAACGTTGTCGGATAAATATTATGCTGAGTTGAAATGGGTTAAACAAAATCTTTCAGGCGGCGCTCTAATATAAATGTAATTAATGTCACACAGGCTGGAATACGGTGGCCCACATACGATTTTTCCGGTGTTTTTCCTTTTTATTTTTTCACTAACACCTGGGTGGAAATATTTTCACCAGGTGATACTATTTCCGCCCAGGTCATAATTCTTTTCACCCAGGTGGTAATACTTTCCACCCAGGTGATAATGCTTTTCACCCAGGTGAAAATATTGCCACCCAGTTGAAAATACTTATCACCCAGGTGATAATATTTCCACCCAGGTGAAAATATTATCACCCAGGTGATAAGTAAAAAAAAAGCAAAAATAAAAGTAAAAAAACAAGGAAAAGTTGTATTTGGGCCACCGTACTGGAACCCCCAAGACTATTTACAAATACCCAGCAAACCAGCATGTAGGTAGGTTAAAAACATCGGTGACTGGTGACAACTATGAGTTTTGAATAAGTTGGAGACTTTTAGTTATCTCCCTTGGTCGTTTTTTCCATGACCAAATGCTCTCTGTAAATACAGGGTTAAATCAATCCTTTTTGAAAGATTCTTTAGGAAATAGTCAAATAATAGATTTGAAAAATGGAATGATCTTTTCCTGGTGGATTTCGGCTAATTCTAGCTTTAGGCTTTGTGTTTTACCTAATGACTTATGTAGAGGTCTATACATTTGGTCGAACTTTGCGGCGCCCATCAATCGGATGAAACAAGCACACCAACTCTGTTTTCACCTACATGTCTAGATTTTATTTCAATAAATAGCAAGCATCCATATATTTGAGAAAGTTTCCCTTCAAGTGTGAAATAGATAACTCTAAACATCGTTTACGAGTAAGTTGCTGAGCTATTTGTTTAACATGCTTTATAAAGAGTAAAGCGTGAGCAAATCCATCTCAACTTCATTTAAGACAGGATTATCTTTTTGTTGTTATGTCAAGCATTAAGCGTGAAATTTTGGTCCCATAAGATACATCTTAACTTCATTTACGACAAAGTTATCTTTTGCCTTAACTTCATATACGACAAGGTTATATTTTTGCCTTACACGTATCACCGTTATGTAAAGCATTAAGCGTGAAGGTTTGGCTTCCAGAAGACACACCTTAACTTCATATACGACAAGGTTATCTTTTTGTCTTACAAGTATCATCGTTATGTAAAGCATTAAGCGGGAAGGTTTGGCTACCAGAAGACACATCTTAACTTCATATACGACAAGGTTATCTTTTTGTCCTACAAGTACATGGTAATATTAAGCATGAGGTTCTGGCCTCCAGAAGATATCTCTTATCTTCATGTACGACAACGTTATTTTTTGTCTTACAAGTATCATCGTTATGTAAAGCATTAAGCGTGAAGGTTTGACTTCCAGAAGACACATCTTAACTTCATTTACGACAAGGTTATCTTTTTGTCTTACACGTATCATTGTTATGTAAAGCATCAAACGTGAAGGTTAGCTGGCTATCAGAAGACACATCTTAACTTCGTTTACGACAAGGTTATCTTTTTGTCTTACAAGTATCATTGTTATGAAAAGCATCAAGCGGGAAGGTTTGGTCCCAGAAGACACATCTTAACTTCATGGTTTAGTCTCGAGAAGATACATCTTAGCTTCATTTACGACAAGGTTATCTTTTTGTTTGACTATCACCATCGTTATGTAAAGCATAAAACGTGCAACTGTCATTAAGGTACAATATTGGCTTTATTGTCATTTATTCTAGATAAAACACCACGTGACATTAACGATAACACGTAATTGGCTGACTGCCTGTACATGACAAGTGACGTGGGAAAGTGCGTGAAAGCCAATCGTGCACCTATCTTTGGCCTTGAGAAGATATTGTATTGACATCACAAGTGTGCTTGTGTAAAGTGTTGAACTCTTGACGGAATTATAATTATCAGCTACGTTATCCGTAACAGTAGCATGACTCGCAGACTTTATCCTAGCCGACGTTACATGCTTGACGACAGATGTCATCTTAAACAACGACAGTCCATATTGATGTTTTATAGCATAAACAAAATAATTAAAGTTGTCTGTTCCAAAAAATTGGGAAATCAGGCTTGATAATCTTCAAGGTATATTTCAACGCCACTCGATGGCACAGCAGATTACTTTGTTTTTAATAATTCCGCCTGTAGGAAGTCACCATCGGTAGAAACTGAGATACATTTAACTTAATTGGCACGTCTCCAGTTTTCTTATATTTTCTTAAATGAAATTGAAGAAATATTAGTATTAGTTCTTAATATTAACTTTGTCATTAGAAATCCTTCACCATGTATATTTAGTTAAGAGACGTTTCCCGGAAATGCAACTCACATGTAGTCCAGTTTTATAGACAACTGGATCATCCCTTTCATGTTGAGTTCGCTTGATTAAAAAAAACAAAAACAACAAACGCATGCCTTCGTCTCGGATCCGAGAGTCAGTTCCACTCCGTTAATTGAAATTTCTAAAGGCAATTGTCTGGTGACCATATGAATACAAAGGAAATTGTCTGGTGACCATATAAATAGAAATGGAATTGTCTGGTGACCACATGAATACGGAAGGGCTGGGCTGGTAACCATATGAATACAAAGGGAATTGTCTGGTAACCATATGTCTACAAAGGGAATTATCTGGTAACCATATGAATAGAAAAGGAATTGTCTGTTGACCCTATAAATAGAAAGAGAATTGTCTGGTGACCATATGAATACAATGGGAATTGTCTGATGACCCTATAAATAGAAAGAGAATTGTCTGGTGACCATATGAATACAATGGGAATTGTCTGGTGACCATATGAATACATAGGGAATTGTCTGGTAACCATATGTCTACAAAGGGAATTATCTGGTAACCATATAAATAGAAAAGGAATTGTCTGTTGACCATATGAATACAATGGGAATTGTCTGGTGAACATATGAATACATAGGGAATTGTCTGATGACCCTATAAATAGAAAGAGAATTGTCTGGT
>JAVFBX010229339.1:0-10919 GCA_034783855.1 Mopalia kennerleyi | reverse complement strand
AACATTGTGTTAAATGGCCTGCAGGACAAAATTGGAAAAATGTCTGACAAAATATTTTACACATTTCCACCCCTGCACATTATTCAAAATCTGTTTTACCATTGTCTTTGTACTGAAGGAATATTGATTTTCCCACAAAGCAAAACCCTGAGTTCACATTTTATGGTTGTGCTAGTGTCAATTACTGCTGGAATACACCACTCTCACATGAGTGAAATACCCTTAAGTTTAGCTGTGTAAAAAACACCAATCCTCAATCAACCACTCAATCAAATCTATCAATATTTTTATGATCATTGTTTTGTTACTTGTCATTGTAATATCCCTCTATTAAAATGTAGTGTGTTTGGAGACACTCTGAGTAGCAATTCTGTATTTTCTTATCACTGGAGGAAGATTGAGTTTCCAAGATTTAGTATCAAACAATTAACATTTTATGATAGTGCTGGTGTCAGTTATTGTTCATATAAGTGAAATACCCTTAAGCATGCCAAGGTGCATGGTTTCTTTCACCCATTGGGCTGGCACGTCATCATATAAGTCAGTGAAATACCCTTGAGTATGATATTAAACCCCAATCAAACAAACTTTTTAAGCTACTGGGTGTCTAATTTTTACAGTTTCCATATCTCTTGCATGTTAAAGTTTTTGAAAACAGGGTGTCCAAATGAGGCAATTATTGAATTCAAGGTCTCCAAAGGATGGGTGGAGACCCCTCTGCATAGTGTTAGCCAGAGGGGTGTCTCGGTGTCTTTGAGACACCCAAGAATCCATTTGAGACACCCTGTTTCAGTCAAAATTAAAAAGGAGAAGATTGGGGAACAGTAAAATGAGACACCCTGTTTCTGTAAAAATGGTGATTTGAGACATTCTCTTCTTGATTTCTGGCTAATACTATGCCCCTCTGCCTAAGCCCTTGCTGGCCATTGCCACGAGACAAGACAGGACACATAAAGGACAATCACAGGATGTAATACAAACACATCACACAACTGACCTGCTTCATGTTGCCCTGAAACACCAGACCAAGGGGAATCTCCCTCCAAATAATTCTGCCGGCCGCTCTGGCGTGGTGGTTAGCGAGCGCGTTTTATAATGCTTACTTCGATTTACCGTTCACAGGAACGAGTCCATCTGTCGACGCTCCGGTATATGAATGAGTCACAAGATGTGGCTCTGGCAATCGCGGGGGTGGTTTTTACGAGATTTCCTCCCGGTTTTCCACCCTACTAGGGCAAGGACAATGTGAAGTGGACAATCCGTCATCATATAAGTGAAATACCCTCGAGTACGAAGTTAAACCCCAATCAAACAAACAAACAATCCCAATAATTCTAGTTTGAAACAAGTTAATGACTAGTGGAACTATTTTATAGTTCGCCCTTCGGTATATGAGTGAGTCACTAAAGGTGGCTCTGGAATCGTACGGGTGTATTTGTTTAAAATGGACAATCCAACGTCCTAAAGGGCCTTCAGATTTGAGGTGAGCTGTCCTATGCTTACACAGATGATGACAGATCACTCACCTCAAAATCAAAAGGACTGGTCATACATGTGAAATTTAAATAAACCATCAAACCCCAATCAAAGAAAATTGTATTGAACTTTAAATAATAAAGTATTCTTTTTTTTTTTTTCTTTTCCCCTGCAGGTTATCCATTGGCATTTTTGTACAGACAATTCCTCTTTGGAAAAGATCCATATGTTCAACACATTTACTTTACTCTAACAGGATTGTCTTTATGTTATTTCAACTTTGGTAAGTCAATATTTTTCAGTTATTAGGGTTTGAAATATGGGAAATGTTTTGATTGGTTTATACTTCAGCTTTGGTAAGAACATATTTTCTCAGTTATATCAGGCTTTGAAATATGGGAAAATGTTTTGATTGGTTTATATTTCAGCTTTGGTAAGTCAATATTTGCTCAGTTATCAGGCTTTGAAATATGGGAAAATGTTTTGATTGGTTTATACTTAAGCTTTGGTAAGTCAATATTTGCTCAGTTATATCAGGCTTTGAAATATGGGAAAATGTTTTGATTGGTTTAAGTCAATATTTGATCTCCGGTCGGGTTATTATCCCTCAGGGCCAAATAATTTCCATAATTTTACCTGTCCTTGTAAAAAATCAGTTTATGGTGTTGAGATTATCTCCATTCTTCTTTCTTTATTATGAGTTTCCTATCAAGTTTCCATCGTAGTAAGGCCAAAAACAGTGTGAAGTGGACAATATGTCCTCATATAAGTGAAATACCCTTGAGTCCGACGGTAAACCCTAATGAAATAAAAAAAAAAACCTAAAATACTGCAATCCGCATAAATCTTAATAAAACAGACAATGTTTTTAATTTAATAATTTAAAGTTTTCACTTGATGACCCAATGTTTTGTTGACTTTTCAGGTTTAGATTTGATACATTCTGTGGTGAACATACTACTTATATACATATTGATAAAGGTTGCGGGAGGAACAAAGTTTTCTGTTGGTGCTGCGTTTTTTATTAACACGGTAAGTTGTTTGATTTAGGTCAGATAATATTAAACCCACTCCTGGTTAAAATGTCCAATTTCTTTAATCTTGTCGACTTGATGGTAATAATCCGTTATCAGAGCAATATCCAGAGCCATTTTAGTTACGGAAAACGTTTGGCGCCCAAACTATTTCAAGCCCAAATTAATGTCAACATATTACTTTTTTCGTAATATCCCTGTTAAAATCAAGCTAAAACAGGATTCAGAACCCTGATTATGGGATAGGAATTTGGGATAGGAACCTGGGAAATTTGTCTAGAATTTGCCCTGGATGTGCACTTCAACACAATTTTGATTATTTTCAGATTTTGAACACTACATTTTGCATTTGTGAGAAATTTGATATTTCATTTTGACACTTCATTTAAGGAGTGATTATCACATATTAAAAATAGTGACATTTTTTAACGTTACTGTAAAATTAAAGTGTGAGATTGGTCAGTTATTTTACTCAATGTTGATTGTTATTGTCAGATTTTGAACACTACGGATTGCTATCACCTGTCCATATTACCATTCCTGTACTAACGGTATTACAATATTCATAGCACACCTTTGATTAGCTTTATTAATCAATAAAATCAGACATTAGCTCATCATGAGTCAGACACAGTCCTAACAACATGTAGAGACCAGTCCACCTGTCCTTTGGGACATCCAAATCTATAATAATTGTTAAAATGACAGGTAGAAATTGTGAAGTTTAAGATGGTCTAGATAGGACAATAAAAAATCTGGACAGGCAAAATTCCTCAGCATCTATTTGGACAGCAGATTTCCAATCCTAGCTATAAAGATACTGGTCAGACGTTCATATTTTTCATCTTTATTTATTTTTTATATAAGCTTTATTCCCATGAGAGTGGGGATCATATTACTCATACTGGTTCCCACTACATTAGTTACATTGTACATGTAGATAAATTTTGGCACAGTGCAGGTTTGACAGATGTGCAGATAACATAAATAGATTAAATGTGATAACAGAGTAAGTTGGAAGGAAGTAAAAGTGGGCTTCTCTATTTCAGCAGAAGAATAAAATAATGTTCAAAGATATAAATTTGAAAAGAAAAATCTTAATACCGTATATATGAAAATGTCAAAGAAGCATGACCAAACCCTTTCGGGATTATTAAAAAAATAAAATATCTGATGAAGTTATGATTGATTTGATATTCTGTGAACTTTAATTGTTTTATAACATAGATAAAAAAATAAGACAAACTAAGAAATATAAATAAGGGTATTAAATGGTTGTAAGGAATTCATATTGTATCAGCAAGAAATGGACACAAATGTCACAGAAAGAATTTTTAAAAAATCAACAATAGGAACAGTAAGAGAAATATTTGATATCTGAGTGAAATTGACAAATGGGTAAATATACCTTTTTGGTCACAGGTGTAAAATCATTAACAAATGAGGGATTCCAGTGTATGACTTCCATATGGATGTTAGTGTGACCCTAAGCTGACCTGACAGTTTAATACAGTGTGTCTAATGTGATGGTGGGACCATTTCCATGTAATTAATCTACCTGACACCTAATAACATTTCACCTTTAACAGGTGTCCATTCCTTTTGGCATTAATTATTTCAATTTACTTTGAAATTTAACACTAGACAGTTAAAATAACACCTAACTAAATAACAGTAAAACTAATCACAAACACTTACAAAAATAGTTTATTTATAACATTTTGTTTCTACAAATATCGTACTGTCATGTAATGGAGTTCTGGGCGCATGTCTTGTGCTAGTTTTGAAGTGTTTTGTTATATCTGTACAGGTAAAGAAAAATTCTATTCAAACTAAAATACAAAATCATCAGATCTATTTTTAGGATAACTGGAGTTTCTTAGTAATGTGAGTCAAGTTCTTTTACATGGAAACGGTGGGTCATAAAAAAACATATATATCTGTATTCATGACCAACCAATAAACATTTTCATCTTTAAATTTATTTAATAAAATAAATATTTTTGTTTCGTTGTTTTTAGCATTATTATACCACCTTTTTTCTCGGTCAAACCTGTACTGCATATAAAACTAAGCTTAGACTAAATGGGAAAAACTGTTTGAATTTAAGGGTTGTCCCCATTTATTTCCACAGGTGAAATTAAATCCTTGCTGATTTCAGAAAAAGGTAATAAATAAATACATAGAAAAAATAAAAAAAATAAAAATAAATAAATAATTAAAAAGAAACATGTGACACAATGATCACCTTGATAAAAATCAGATCGGAAAATAATTACCTAAATAAAACAAAAATAAATTTGATTACTAGACAAGGGGTGATAATTGTATAGCCTCAGGGTGCCCTACCTCATGGGGCACTGAATACCCACATGACAACTGTCAAAATTTCTCCCATCACCCCTTAAACAAATAATGAGTCGTTCCTCACTTACCCTATATGTGGTATATCCAGTGCGTTCAAATTTCATCATTATGAAATCAATTATTTTCCGCTCAAAAAATAAATAAATCCACGGTGTTAATTTTGAAATCTACATGGATCCAGGTAAAATTTTCCAACACAGCTTTCTGGTTGATATAGTATTCCCTTAATGTAAATCCTTGATCAGTGTTTACAACAGTAAACAAGTCCTGTCATGTTACTAGGCTTCTATGCTTTGAACATGCCTAGACATGCCGTAGCTGTCAAACTTCAGCATATCACGTGGTCTGCTAGCCCAACATGCCCTCTGTCTTGAATACATTATGTTAATATTACGAACTACTTCCGGACATGTGCAGTGGAGAAATTTTAAATGTTATTTTTGTTTTTACATGTAGATAACATGTGTGAGAATGCAGGTATGGGGTCGTGTATACTAACACCCCGGAGCTGTTACAGGGGGTCTTTCAATTCTGAGGTCAGGGAACATGGAGCATGTGCAGTGAGATTTTATTTTGGACAAACTGATATACAAATACAAATGCAATTGAACATGCTCCTAAAAGAATGGCCATGTGTGTGTATGGATTTTAATCCAGAATGAAGGTCACTGAGCATGGGCAGTTGATAACGTACATGTAAGACAGAGCCAATCGTAACAAGAGACAGCTCTGGCCTACAAATGTCACATGTCAGTCAGACAGCATACAGGTTTAGCATTAGCTGACCTGCATTTGACGAGCAAAGCCGTTGCCATAGCAATATCTGCCAAGTTGACAGACAGCTCTAACTGCAAGACCCTAGAAAAAGACATGACCCAGGCATAAATACAGCCAACAATGACAATTTAATTGTACTGGCAAATCCCCTGATACTAAGAATAAAAAAAAAATGAAACTAGAAAATAAAAAAACCCAGAAAAAAAAGGATAAAAGTTGCCCCTACTATATGACAGGGGAATTGTGAAAATGACAGTTTGCTGATATTTTTCTTTTATGTCCGGAATAAAGCTGTAATCACCTGGCAATTTCCTTTAAATCTCTTATTAGGTGAACATACCTCTGTGTGGATTTTCTCACCAATTGTCCTCCATTCACTCTGTTAATTATCCCATTGCTAACTAATTATGCTGTACCTTTGTGTAAATGCCTATGAAAAATGCCTGATTTTCTAACAAAGGTGCCATGAATTTTCACGCATGATTGATCGCTGAGCAGGCAATTGCTCCCCCAAATGGGCGTCACAGCATGAAACAGCTTTCAACCATGTCTTCAAATCTATTAACAGTCTGTGTTAACCGTTATGTTTAAATAACTTATGCCACATCCATCTGGTTGCTTGTAAATTATCTGTCTCATTAATAAAATAGTAAGTGACTAAACCAGGTAAAACAGGGCAGCTCCAATACTATAGACCTATATAATTTAATTGCGCTCACCAAAGTATATTTTGAACAGAAGCATTTAGCAAAGGATGACTGGGGTGTTTAATAAATAATCTCTACCAAAGGGAACGCTTGTGTATTTACATATATACATGTATCTCTCTCATAAATACAATATCAGGTACAGGCCGCGAAATCCATGCCAGGGAAATGGCCCTAAAACCACAATTTTAAACAAAATATCAGCTGTTATACTTAAATAATTAATGGTGTTTCCATCTAGTTGTTTATATACCCGTCTGTATTCCTTATAAAATATTAAACAACTGGTACAAATCAAACGGTTTGCCCAACAAACACTGTCATGTACATCTAAACAGGTTACAAAATGTGTTGAAACTTTTAAGAAGATTTAGTTTCAAAAAATTTAGAAGGACTTACATGTACTTTAAAAAAATTTCTGGAAAATTAAAAAATTGACTTTCAATTACATGCAAACATTGTCTAAGCTAGGATTGAAGCTTGCGGGCCAGTCAGAAATCTATATTTTGAGAAATGAAATTCGCGTGTCCAAATTTTTAATTTTCCTTTTTTTAATATGTTAAAATTTAGAATTTGTACCCTTCATTTTTAAAAATCTGCTCGTCTCAATAATGGGTGGATGGGCCTCTTGCTAAGACTATGCATGCAAAGTATTGCTTGTAATTGTATGTTTTCTAGAGGCATTTATCATTCTCAAATGTGTCGAAATTCAAACATTAGGAAAACTTTGGTTCAATGTTACCAAACCAGTGACAACAAACAAAGACAAGACCGGACAAACACAGATCATCACAGGAATCAATAGAGATCTCACAACCAGAGCCACTTCATAATGCCTCTTTGCACTTTGCTCAAATAAGGTTAAAGTTCAAATCTTTTGTCTTCTTCTTTCATAGAAATAACATATACTGAATGCAAAGAATCAGGATTATAGAAGGGCTGATTGGGTTGTTTTAATCCATCAGAACTACCTACTCCAGAAGAAATTTATGTGTAAAAAGTTAGTTATTTAGGCATATTTTGTTTCTAATTTGTATATTTTTGCATTAAAGCATAGTACAGAATATTAATTTGTATGTGTATTTTGATGGCTTTTTCGTGTATTTATTGAAAATTATGTGTACAAAATACTCAATAAAACACCAGGTAAATAGGTCTGAACCGTACATGTACTTATTGTAATTCCACTCTGCAGGCTAATTAAACACAATGATAAAATGTTGGAAATTTACAGGTCAAGCTTACTGTTTACAGTACATGTACATACTGGGCACATGTATCCCCACTTCTGACATACATGTAAGACAAGGTGGAGATTATCACATCAAGATGGGGGCGTGGCACTTAACTTCTTATAAGCTTTTGCACACATGTATGCAAGCTTCAATACATTTCCACAGGTAATTTATACTTAAAAGCCTTTGCACTGTTCAAAGTGAAGTGTTTTCTTTCTCATAAATGAATAGGATTGGGCTCTCTCGTGTTTAAACACGTCCCAGTGATATACCTGTTGTAAGCTTATTCAATGTTTGACTGTTTAATGAAAAATGACTATAGAGTGCCGAGTCCACTGTACTTAACAGGGCCTAATTTCCAACTGTGTACAAAGTTATGTTGACTTTTCAATGAAAGCAAATATCAGTGTACACCTCTTGATATATTGGTTTGAACTATGTAAATCTGGAGAATTTTAAACACACTGTACTGTTTGGTGCAAAGAATGAGTCCCTTAAAGGGTACAAAAAAACCCTGGAATTTCTTTAGATGTAGTCTTTAACACACTGACAGCTTGACATAATATAGCAGTAAAGAAACTGTGAAAATACACATTTGACATCATTACCTCCAGAATCCAGATGATGAAATATTGAAAACCTCAAAATGCCTCTTTTCAGTTTGTTTGTTTGATTGGTGTTTAGTGTCGTATTCAAGGGTATTTCACTTATATGACAGCGGAGACAAATACAAAATGTACAAACAGATCCGCTTCCTGTTCCCCTTTACCTCTGAAAACACCAGGGTAACAGAAAGCTCCTCTTTTCTCGCCTCTTAAGATAATCTGAGGAAGCCAGGAGAGTATTCTGCAGGACTGGCCAACCTGCTCCCCCACGGGGCGCATCTTTTCAGTCCTACACACATTATTTTCCAAATTTATTCTCAAGACATGGGACTTCAGTAGAACTATGGTTGTATAGGTGCAGGATTTTCCAGGGGTGAAATTATACAAACAGTATTTGTTTATTTGATTAGGGTTTAACACCACATTTAAAAGGTTATTCCTTCAGTTGACAAAGTGCCTGCCAAATGTCCAACAGAACCAGAGGCCATTTCACAAAGTGATTTTAGCTTATGTCAAAGGTCAATACCATGATGACCAGTTCTGAAGACATTGTGTTGCCATGGCAGTTACGTTCTGACAACAATAGCAAAGAAGCTGTTGTGAAACAGACCCGAGGGCAACAGAAAGCTCCCTCAAAACCACCTGTGAAATCACCTTGACGTGACAGGCGACAGACAATTAACATACACAAATTCACCAAGACAGGTAAGTTTTGGGTTGACCATAGCTCTGAGGCTATGCAGGTTCATCCAGAAGCTCACACCCACCTGCTAGTCAGAAAATAGTAAGAAATAGCCTGCTTACATGTACCAAATCTGTGAAGGAGTCCTGAGAGTGTATTTCATATTTTTCCACCTGAAGGCTGGCCTCCTCGTTAACATCGTTGGTGTACTCACAGTCTAATTCTCGGGTTGTGATGTGGGTGTAGTCACTGAAACAGCCAAAATCAGAAATATATATGCCTTTTGCCTATGTTTTATGAAAGATACACAGATACATTATTCATTAAAATTCTACTTAAAATGTATGTTTATCAACTGTGTGTTCTCAAAGACACTAACAATTAATCCCTCTAATAACTGATGGATAACTTGCTAAGGGGAGTGGTGGGGGTGCATATTACTTCACTCATACTAGTACACGGGAAAACCAAGAGGACACCACATTTTAATAACCACACTCGCAATTCCCGGAGGCCCATCGTGTGACTCACTCATATATACTAGAGTTCAACAGTCAGACTCAAATCTGTGAGAGGTAACATCAAAGTAGGCTGATACGTAAATCACCAACATGCCTAGCTTCTTCAGTACAAAAATCAGTATAGAATCCATCAGGGGATTAGTCCAGTTTTAGGGCCATTAAATTAACACAGGGCAAATTGTTCCAGGAGCGGAACAAAGCTTAGTACCTAAGGAAACCGTTTCCGGGCAAGTTCAATATTAATTTCCCCAATAAAGTGGCCAGCGAGAATAGTCAATAGTGACCACCGTATTAGATCAATAATTCAATAAGAATTAAATATTTACCAGCAGTACACTCGTATGCACTAGCTATGCGAATAGAACAGTGCTTTGGGTGTTATTTTTTTATTGACTGGTCATTTTGAGCCCGGGAGAAAAAAAATCGAAAAAAATAAGCAGATCGTGGGTTGGGTTAATAATACAATGAATTGTCAGGACCTATTTTATACATTTATTACTACAAAAGGACATCCAGACCTTTCAATGTAAATGTATGAGCATTTGCAAACAACAGAATATGAATGGAAGAGATCCACACAATAGCTGAGCACAACAATGCAAAAGCTCAAAGTGTATCCATTCATAGTCTACGAATATTCTACTGCCTTAAGTGCTCCATTTCCACAGGCATGTGAAGTGATAGCAGTTCGATCAGTAGAAGAATGATAAATGAACAGACAATGACAATTTCTTGTATATAGAGAAGTCAGAATATATAGTCATTCATCAACTACAACACCACTGGTCCTCTAATATTGTGTGAAATAATGTTACATTTGCCGCCGCTTTGCTGATTTTTAAATAACATGAATGTGCATTTTTGAAAAATAAAGATAAATTCCTTTAGAATGACCTCATTGATTATCGGATTGACAAAATTTGTCAAAATCAGTAGCAAAATGCAAACCAACACGAACATAACAAACAATTTTGGTAACCTATAAACTTGTCCTTCTGTATTTAGTTTGCATAACTGTGGAAAGACCCCTTCAGTTCGTTCTCCCCAACAGCACAGGCCTAATCAGCCAACTTCCCAAAATATCGGACTCTCAGATGCATACAAGATGCAAACTCTACACAGACTAGAAAGCGTTGTTCATGGACTGGATATCACACTTTAAAAGTTTACCATGACGATGCAAAACTCAACGTAAAATACCATGTACTCATTTTGCCTTGTCGAGTCACCAATTTAATTGTCATTCAAAAACATGAACCAAAGAATAGTGCAGAAATTTTTCAAGAGAAGGTGTCATCAAATAGCGCATTTGTTGGGGTCTGTGATAATTGATTTAAAAATTGTGTTCCGTTTTTATTTACAATATTAAAATAATTAAATAAAAACCACACATGTGTCAAAATCATTACATCACGATGTAACTAATATTACACACCACACAGGGTTTGATCTTAACTTTTTTATGCACTAGCCAACCGGGCTAGTTCCTTTCAAGTTGCACTAGCCCGTACAAAG
>JAVFBX010229328.1:0-10919 GCA_034783855.1 Mopalia kennerleyi | reverse complement strand
CTATCACAAAACAAGAAGTGGTTATCCAGAAAGTGTATAATTATGTTACCCCACTTCTAAATGTCGTTCAAAACTCATACTGCTGCTGTTCCCAAGGCCCCTATTTTCGAAGCAGGGCCACCACTTTTCTGTCACAAGCAAGTCTGGCTGTCAGAATGCATGGAAACTGCATCTGGTGGTCATTATCGAGTTGCCTCACCAAGCCATGTGCCCATGATATAACCTGTGCAGGATAAATGAAAAGGCTTAGAAATGCAAAATCATTATAATCTAATATTTCTCTTCAGTTATGGGGTTCATTTTGACACAAAGAAAATGTATTTACTGAGGTATCAGCCTAGGTTTATATATTTTCTTAGCACAATATCAACAGCTTAGGGACCTGGCAAACAGCGATTTATTTATATGTGACACATTGTTCATTGTCAACATTAGTGAGATAGACAAATAAACTTAACATTACACACATACTTTATGTAAGTCGGGTGAATACTACATCACTATCTTCACTGTGTTGTGAGGAAATAATTATATTCACCTTTCTCCCACAAGAAGAGCATCTCAGGTACTCCGCTGCTATAATAGTGGCAGTCTAGATCCAGCACCATTCGAGTCTTTTGATGTATACCAGCCCTGGTTAGTACGCCTTTACAGTCACTGACGGCACTGTTTTTGAGGACAAAGAAGCCGTACACCCCAAATGTTGACTGGCATCCGTAGAAACAGCCGATGTGCAAAGAATCTGCCCACCTTGTTTCTCACATTAGGAGACTGACTTGATGGAGGAGGTGTATGCCAGAGCTGGGTAAACTGCTCTGAACGGAACTCAATCTTGTTGTTTGTGGGGTTTATTTTGAAGAATTTTTTTGATATCCACTGTTGGTCCACTTTTGGAAGTGTTAATTTCCATCCCTGGTAGAGAAGGGGTCCTGAGGTTGAGGTTGAGGTTGGGGTCAGAGCAGGAGGAGGAGGGTCTGCAACATGAGAGCATAAAGATGATAACCTTTCAATCCATGTGACCAGTGTGGTGTAATTTAATTTTACTTTTTATTTTTTACACTAGAATGAGTCATAAGCAATGGTTTCTCAGACAAAAAAAATCATAATACACAGGAAGACGTTTTCAAAATGTTTTTAAAACATTATTCTTTTTAAACACAAAATTCAACACAACATTTAGTCTTTTTATATAAATCTAAATAACATACCGATGATGCTGAATTTTCTAATGTATCACCAAGAAACCAAAGTATTTGAGTATAAATGCAAAGATAACTATCAGAGGCCTTCACCTGTTAAGGTGTGGAATCAGAAAAATATATGCTAGACCATTCATGGTTAATGTCTTGTTTTTCAAGGGCTAGTTTTTGTCAATGCAAAAAAGGAAAAAAGATTGATAGAGTCAAAACCAAGCAGGTGATGGAACTTGAAAGGAAAGACTTGAACTTTTTATGACCTTAGAGTCCCAGTAAAAAGCTTATATAAGTGTGGTTTAGATCGATGTGGAAATGATGAAATGCAAAGCAAGCAGGTAGGTTACAATCATAGTTGAGATGAATTCATAGTAGCATACACAAGCTTTCACCAAACTTTCACCAAGCTACAACAATATACATGTACTTACCTTAACTAAACCTGTCAATTATATAAAATAATTCTGTTAAAATCACAAATTGCTAAATGAGTTCAAAACAACAAATATATATTTAACTATGGCTATCTGATTACATTAAACTCCACTGTATTAAAGTGACATATGTTTGTTTGTTTTTGTGTTTAATGCCGTGCTGAGGGATATTTCACCTGTATGGAAGCATGGTAATACGACATAAGTGACAGCAATCAAGTACTACTTTTTGCTTACATTTCACTGCCTACGAATAGGTCTAAAAATAACCAATTAAAAAATGAATGCTTTATTTCGTATTTACCTGACACTTCAGATGATTCAATCTGTTCAAGAAATGCAACAAGCTCTCTGTCTTCATTTGTAGAGGTACCTATATAAAGATATAAACAGGTATTAATTAGGTACACGTAAAAACTAATAAATGACACCCACCCTAGTTAATTTATACCATTAGCATATGTTACTACAAGTACACAATCAGATGTGACAAAGAGCTGTCTTTTAAGAGATTTGAATGTTTATCACTTGTAATTTTCAGAGCACTAATCAGCACAACCTAAATGTGAGACATTACATGTAACTTAACCAAAGATGCCCACTATTACAGGCACTAAATGATCCATATGTTGACCATTAACACAGTTAACATTGCAGTACTTGCCTGGTGTGGTTACTTGGGGTGTCACCAAAGCAGGAAGTGGGACATCTTCAACAGGCGTTCGAGTTGGGGGAATGTCTATGAATAAAGGACAAAATAAAATTACAGAGCAAAAAAAAAAAGTAATTTAGGAGTCTTATAAACTATAAAGCATTGTTTACTTAATTATTTATATGTTAATCTACACATATACATCATGATCAGTTTCAACAAAACAATATCTTATGACCAAGTAAATTTGGAGATAGTCAAATGCAAACAACCAGTATTCAAAGGGAGGTAACTGGTGTTCCACGCTTAAACTCGAAAATAGCCAATGGTGATAATACACAAAAAAGGCTCAATAATCAGCATTAATATATCAGTAATACTTACTTGGTTTAACCTTAGCTGGAGAAACAAGTGTTTGTACTTTTTTCTTAAGAACATTTGTTGGGAGTTGACGTCCAATCAAAAGACTCTTAAATTTTGATGGACCTTCAGCGGTTGTGGTGGTAGATTTTGCTGATTTTTCCTCTCTTTTCTTCTGAATAAGGATGCGTCCCTCCTCAAACATATGTACATAGCGCTGCAAATATACAAATATAGTCACTATTAACGCTTCATAATTTCGCAGTCCAAGTATCAATTGCTGGGTACTACTGGTATTAAACAACCAAATAAAAAGGCATATTTGTAGCTGTCAGGCTCTGAGGGTTGTGTGCTTAAATCCTGTAAAAGTCTTCGATTTCAAACTATTCTTCACAAGTATTTATTCTAATTAACAGATAATTGTATCTCTTAATGTTTTCTAAGGCTGTAGGCGGTTACATATTACCAAGCGATTAGGAAATTGTTTTGTTTGCTGTCTTACCTTGAGTGAGCATTTGTTTTTTATTTGATGAACACTAGATCTGTCCTCTTTCCCTTCATCACTAATGATCTGTCCAACAAACCATCCAATGTATCCTGGAACATTCTCCAACAGCCAGCGAAAAGATTTCCCTCTGTATTTACCACTTTGAAGAATATACTCGCCTGAAAATATAATTAGACAGCACACAATATTTTAATAAATAGTTTTTCAATTTTATTCAAAGATTTTATTTGTAAGAATACTTCAATTTGATACTTTTAGCTACTTCTAAACTTCTACATAGCCTAGAAAGTTGGGGTGGAATTTACTAAAAGTTTATAAAATCTGCTTTTTGAGGTAAATATTAAAGTGTTACTCATGTTTGTTTGTTTGTTTGATTGGGGTTGGTTGAACGGCGTACTCTGTTACTTATGTAGGTACAAAAAAATTAATTAATTTAAGTCTAAGTGCCTCTAGCTGTCAAATGGGCTATAACTATTTATAAAAGGGAAATGGTGGTATAACAACAAAAAAGAACTCTTGTTAGACATTACTTCGTCAACAAAGTGTAAACCGAAGTTCGTTCAACTTTTAAACGATTTTAAGCAGTTTTCATGTAGCTTTGAACAAACAAGGGTTCATACAATAGGTTAGCTACAAAACCATATCCAATGCTTAAAATATGAGAGTATAATAACCTCAGTCAAGCACAAAAACAACTATTCACAACACTGGGAGATGTTGTATTACATTAGGTAAGTAGTCCCTAAATTTCATTTTAGCAAAAATAGTGTGTTTATATTGTAAAATATTTTGACATGGGACATTTAGGTTTAAAACTGTTGGCCTTTACTCGGTGTACCATAGTCAAATTATTCAGTACTAGGAATCACAATTTAATCGATATAATGTGCAACATTGTGGTATATAATTTCTCCTGCTTGAATCTTGAACACAAACGGACAAATCTCTCAAGCAACAAGATATTTGTGCTGATCGAAACAGTACAAACTACTATGAAATACAGCTAACAAAATACATACCAAGGACATCTTTTTCATCATTCAAATCTCCTTGCCTGGCTCTCACTCTCTGTTTTGCTTCTTTCTCAACTAAAGCAGCACTAAGTGGCGGTGACCATGCTGGTCGACCAGTAGCAGACAGTCTACCCTCAGCAGTATCTGTAAGAAGCAGCTCACCTACACTGTTCCTCTGAAATTTTGGGTACAAAGGACCCGGCATGATTCTGAGAAGACAATTAAATTCAATTAAACTGAAATATGGTAGCTAGCAATACAACAAAGTAGCTAACTATTGCATATTTCATCTATCTGGTACACTTATATATATAGGAGGAAGAAATGTTAATTCTCTGATGTCACAGTTGTTTTTACAGATACTTATATGTCAGAGTCTAATGGCATGAGAGCTCCCAAATACACAAGTGTCATCATATGGACAATACTGCACACAAATACATGTAAACTCATAAACAGTCTAGTAGTATGAGACATAATAGTACTGTGAATAGGAAATTTGTATATTGAAATTTGGTAACTGTTAGCAATGCATTTTAATAACTGTCGTTAAAATGTGCATAAAATACAGATGAATAAAATGGTTAAGAATTGACTTAATTGTTTTTGGTAAGGATCAATATCACTTAGCCTAACTGCTCTCAGTAAAGGTTTACTCAAGTATTACATAATGTCTATAATCTGCTAGTAGTCAGCAGACGATAAGTTAAGTTAAACACCATTTCTCAATAATCCTAGTGTTTTTATAATGAATGCCAGTAGGCCTATATACATGTTTATAATCACAAACCGTAACTGTATGTTCTGAATTGTATCATAAATATATAATTTACATTTGACATTATTTTAACGTTAACCAATAGATTTCATTTCAACTAAAAATTCAGAATTATATGTTAATTTACATTTTTTTCAGCTATAAATACTTATTATATGTTTGTAAATGTGACTGCTGAAGATGGTTTAAATTAATTGAAATATACAGTCATAATGAATTGTTCTACATTCTTTAAAAAATTAATATTACATCTTTTTGCCTTGTCATAGACAAGAAATGCTAATTTGTTGATGTCACAATTGTTTATACAGATACTCATTTATATTGGAGAGTCTTATGACATTAGTTTCAGAATACACAAGTGTCATCATATATATTATATGGATATGGACTTGACAGTTTTCTTGCGCTGTGATGGACAAATTCGACAATTAGACCAAATGTTGTTATATGAAACTCAACATAAAATAATACAAAAAAACCCCAAAAACTATGAATTATTGTTTTTATGGATAAAGACTAGATATTCCCACATTAGCATCAGGTGAAATTTGAGTTGAGCAATCAAAAGGAGAGGTTTTAGTTAATACTGCAAATTATAAATAAACATTCTGTCACAGCTGTTATAACTTATATCACCTGATCACCTTATGTAGATTAACTTGTTGATGTAGTTCATTGCTGTTAAAATATGGCCACCTGTATTTATTGTGCAAATTACCATTGATTTGATAATGTCCTGCTGTTCAGTGGATTTTATTTAAAGCATGTATAAGCTTACATGTGTACTAGCTATGCTACTGGAAGCTTCCTAACCTTTAGAAATAGCAGATTGATACCATGGTTCAACACTTTATTTCCAATTTATAAAAATTGCATTGGCTTACCTTGACCTAAACCATGCTACCACACTGGCTAAATGTCTGCAGCGGTAATTACGGCATACGGATTCAATGTTTTTCAGGGCAGGCCATATTTCTGAAGTTTTCATAGGGATGTATGTAATATCTCATATGCACACTGTAGAGTTAATAAGATACATATTTGCATACAAAATGTGTACATGTACATTGAAGGTATACATTCCGCCCCCCCCCCCCCCCCCCCCCTTACAATTAGTTAATAATCCCTCGCCTTATCTAAACATCAAGCGATTAAGCACTCATCAGTATTGACTACGCTAGCCTAACGTCTATAAAGCAGGGAGGCTGTGTATTTATACCCATAGCTATCATCAGGGTGAATCTGTAGCCATCTACCATGACTATATAGCCTACCTGTGAAGCAGGGGGTCTATGAGTTACGCATTCGCATCATATGTCGCCTGTTATGCAGTACGATGAAGCGCAGATGCGTGTATGTAAATATGAAGAGGCCAGTTTTCGTTAGACTCTTCAATAATGCCATGTAGAAACACCACCGATGAACGAAGTTCAGCATTGGAAAATGACCCATAAAAATGCAGATTGAAGGCTTATGTGAATAACTTACATTCCCCTCTCAAATCCGAAACCAACGTGCGAATGCCATTAGTTCTAAGTTTTATTTATCTGTCAAACTTCTGTCACTCTATGTTGTTGTTGTCGTCTGCTAACCTGGTTTCATTGGCCTAACCACAATTTGTGGTTTCTATGGTTTTCATTGGTCTAACCACAATATAAGACAAATCCTATGGTTGTGATAGGTCGGTACTTTCTGGTTTGCATGGTTTTCATTGGACGACGAAACCACGACTGGTGAGTGAAATTAGGCACTATCCGGGCAACTCGAGTGAACTATCTCAATTATTGCAAAAGAATATAAATTAAACGTAAGCAGAAATTATCTTTCACCTTTGGCTATTTATCTCTCCTTTACCTTTTAAGTGTACAACTGATGTTAATTTAAGATGGCTTTAGTATAGAATAACTGATAGAATATTAGGAAAAAATGAATTCTTGTTTAGAATACATGTTAACGATTCTAACACCTGTCATGTTTGCCCAGGTCAAGTGGAGACAATACGACATTTTTTTTGGAATGTCCATCAGTGGTTAAACTATTTTGGAAAGATGTAGCCAAATGGCTTTACCCAGCTGCTGAAAATCCATCACTAACAGTATTTACTATCCTATTTGGATGCATCCATAGCAATGACCATGTGTTTAACAGTATCCTACTGCTAGGCAAAAGATATATTTAATTATCAGTGTAAAATGAAGTATCTTCAGCCACATATTAGTCGGCAGGCCAAGACCCTCAAACAAACTTTTGATGGCATTTTTTGTTCAAAGCTGGCAACCGGGTTAGAAAGTACCACTATGGTCCAGGCTTTCAGAATCACCCGGTTGCCAGAATGGCAATTGACCTTGAAGGTCAAATTTGGGGGTCAAAAGTCAAATGAGGTCGAATTTTTGCATTTTTTTAGTTTGTCTTATTCTTTTATATAACATCAAGTTTGGCATTAACAATTGAATATTTAATGAGTTATAAGGGTTCTAACTTCTAAAATAATAGGTAAATGTGAAGAGATTTATGAATATAAAAGCTTTTTACTCCTTTATTATTTGGAATAAGCTTTATGTAAGATACATTCATTTAACGTGACATTTACCAGAAATGACCCTTGCTTCTTCATCAAGAAGGCACCACATTGGCTGAAAACCACAAGATCATATAGATTCCAAAAGAAAGAACGACATTTAAGGTCACATTTCAAGGTCAAAAGGTCAAATTTTATGTTTGTACCAAAGAAGAATCGACTTCTTTCTGCTGTTTCTTCTTGGTTCAGCAGGTAAGTAGCCTATACAGTGCAAACGATGTGTTTTAAATGATAAGGAACTGTACATTTTAGGGGGAAAACATCAATTTCCATCCATTTAACGCATCATTGAACCCCCACCTGTGAAAGCTTCATACATCCTTCTGCATCACAGCCACATGGTTGTCCCATCTTGTGGCAAAGTCAAGCTTGTGTGCGGCTCTTGCTTTTGCAACCACAAGTAACTAGTTCCACACAGCTAGTTGGGACAGATGGTTTCCGCAACCACACCACTTCCAATCGTCTGTCAGTTGCTTGCCAACCTCCTGTCTCCTCAGGGTCCGGAACTAGTAGGCCTACGTTAGCCTTGTTTGCCTGCAGCCATACTTTTGCCTGGTAGTTCGCACGCGATATGTGCAACTCCAGAGCGTCACTAGTTGGTGGCAACATCTCGAGTACTTTCTTCCCTTTCTGGAACAAGTCATGCCTAGCTCTGTCAACACTTGTACCACAGTGTGGCGATTTATACTGCATACATACAAACTTCTCGACATCGCCCAACAGCCCATCTCGGCCAACGCCATGCAACAGTTCCGGGTGTTGCAAGTAGACATTCCAACATGATTTTTTGCCATGGCCAGAGAATGATGACACAGTGTCACAACCAGTTATGGCATGGAACCCAAGAACATTCTCCACAACCGCTGGAGGGAGGGTCTTGTTGATGACGTGGCATGGCATGGCCATCGATTATGATACATGTGGTCTCCGGTGCCGCTTTGACTTTCTCTATACCAAGACCCGTGGTTAGCAGGGGAAGCATTGCAGACTTCTGTGTACTGTGCATCGTTTTATCAGTATTTGCCGAACTGGATGGAACAGCCGACAGCTCATGCTTCAGTACTTTGTGGAGATCTACTATTCGTCCAGCTTGTGACGCATTGAACAATCTCGGCATCAGCTGCCTGTCCGCTTTGTTTGTCTTTGTGACCTTTTGCTTTTTATCTTGCACCGGTGTTTCGTAGAGGCTTGCAAACGTCTTCGATTTCTGTTTTTTTCTGTCTATGGAAGAAAGGCACAGACTTCTCCACTAATCTCTCCTTCACGCATCTTTTCCTCTGTCGTTGGCAGTGAGGAGATCTGCAGCTATCTCTTCTGTGGCAATGTCGTTGGTAGTCAGTGATTTCAGCTGTTGTAACCGCGAGGGGTGTGTTGTCTTGATCGAATGTTGTGAACACCTTAAATCGTCGGAACTGAGCCTCAAGTTTGGACATCGCATCCCAACCCCGTGTCATTTTGGATGGAAGACCGTCTTTACGAGTTGAGAAATCTTCCTCAGAATCGTCGTTGCAAAGACGGAATAGATGCAGGGTGTCCTCTGATATTTGGGACCTTTCAGACCAAGTCGTGCAGAACCTGTCCCTTGCCGTGTCATTCCGTGTGATGCCAATTATACCATTTGAGAGCTTGCAGACCTTGTTTACCCATTCAGTGGCTTGATCGACTGGAACTTGATTAAATCTGCCTGCATGTCGTTTCACTGCGAAATTCCCTGCCAGGAATTCTTCGTGGACTTCTGGTGAGGTCTGTGCGAGTCCTCTCATGTCAGCGAGGTAAACAGGGCCCCATCTCGCATAGTTGACATGGTCATAGATGGTGAGCCATGGTAGCATTGCGGTAAATGAATCACGATGGAGCAACCAATCCCCATCTCGATTAGCGCGGATGAATGAGAAGAGTATTTCGACCATCTCAAGGTACTGTAACCAGAAAGCATTGTTAGAATTCTGCTTCAGCATGTTGTGGAATTCCTCAGCTTTCTCTACATATTCTGTACGATCGAGGAGTTCATTGCATGCAGTCACAGCATTCAACAGACATTCATCTCGTGTTCTTGTACCATGTTTCTGGAACAATGCTGATACAGCTGATCGATGCACAACCAGTTCTTGATGGAGTTCAGGGGTTTGTTGTTGTAGCCAATCCAAGAAAGCTTCAAACTTGATCCGACTGAGTGCTTCATAGGCCCAGATATGTCCCTGAATAGCCCTGTAGTAGTGTTTCCCATCGATAATTGGCTTGACAGCATTTTGTCCAAATATTTCAGACTCTACCCACACATCATCCAGGCCCGCATTTTCCATTTGTTGACCAATGGCGCGAAGAAAGTTAAAGGTGATATGGAGACCACCCAGTAGGACAACTACATTACTGTACTCTTCAGAAGCCCACACGATCTCCTTTGCTTTAGCATAGAGAGGCTGGTCGAAGAAAACGATGGCATGGCGCTGTCCAAGGTATCTACTGAGCTGGATAAATCTGTTTATGATCGTTGTGATGGTGCCATATTCATCTGCAGTGGCATTGAGAATCGGTGCCATGCCCACCGTTGTCAGTGGTGAATTTACTGTACTCACACACTCATTGAATGCTGCCCACGAAGGAACATCACGGCCGTTGCTGGTGTCCATCCTGGAGATTACCCAAACGTGATTAATTCGTGTTGCTGCCTTCCTACAT
Source organism: Mopalia kennerleyi (assembly GCA_034783855.1). Lineage (NCBI taxonomy): Eukaryota > Metazoa > Mollusca > Polyplacophora > Chitonida > Mopaliidae > Mopalia > Mopalia kennerleyi. The sequence continues at coordinate 721 of JAVFBX010229328.1, read as the reverse complement.
AGACTACTTTTGAACCAGTCATTCGGTTCAATGCTAGAATCATTCGGAATCCTGGGTTCAACTCTTGTACCAGTGGGTAGTTTTGGGGGATCGATATCATGCAACTTCTCGACAGTCTCCTTTCTCAATGTTTTGTCTCTTCCGTACAGACGCTGAACAGGGGTTCTAGGAGGAGGTGGTCCGCGCTGCCAAGCATTCCACTGTGTGCAATGGAATGTACCTTGCCCACTTACTGTCGATTCGTTGACATCTATGTTGTCAGCTGATCCTAAGATTAGCCTACCAGGTTCACAGGGTACCAATCCATCAGGGATGTACGTGTTGTTGTTTTCGTCAAATTTCACGAGAATGTCATTCGCGATACTTGTGTCCATGCGCCTTACTGTGTCTACACATATTGTAGCACCACCAGCATGAAAGAGATCCACCACTTTCTCTGACCTTGTTGCTTGGTGTGAGGTCATGCCCAGGCCGACATGTTTTGGGGTTAACTTTTTCCCCTTTGAAAGCGCAAATACAATAACCTGAGCAATATTTAGTATTCTTTGCTTTTTTGCATTTGCAGAAGTTTCTATCTCCCCTTGATCATCTGTACCAGTTTCCAACACGTCAGACCCACCAAACAGTACAGAGAGAAACAGATATAAGCTATCTGAAACAATTGCTTCAACTGCGTCTGCAGTTAGACCCCTCCACGCTTTATCGTGACCAGGCATCCGTT
>JAVFBX010229317.1:0-10921 GCA_034783855.1 Mopalia kennerleyi | reverse complement strand
AACTATATGCAATGAAAACTATCAATTATGGACAAGAAATTTATATTTTAAACAAAGAAAGTAAATATAGAATATTGCAACACTTCGCCTGCCATATTGCGTCATCTAATTGATTGTGAGAAAAAGTTCGATCCCTATGTTTCTATGGATAAGTTAGATTTTCTCCATGATGATACATTCGCTATACCACGGGCTGGATTGGACCCATTGTCTAGTCTCAATGATAAGTATTTTAACACCGTAGCCTAGCTATCAGGCTGCACCCCACCTAAATCCATGGAATACCTTTAAAATTGTTAAACTGCAATATAATTAAAATATGAATTACAAGATGTCTGTATAATTTGTCATCCTGCGAATCATCCTATGCTATAGATAAAGACTCAGAGACAGGTTTCGAGATGGTATAGATAATTTACGGATATCGCATGTTGGTACGGGTAATCTACAGACATGTCGAGTGGGTATGGGTAATCTACAGATATCTCGAATCAGTACGGGTAATCAACAGATATCTCGAATTGGTACGGGTAATCGACATACATCACGACTGGTATGAGTAAGCTACAGATGTTTCGACTTGGTCCTGGTAATCTACAGATATATTGAGCTAGTATGGGTAATCTACATATATCTAGACCTGGTTTGAGTAATCTACAGATATCTCGAGTTGGTATGGGTAATCTACAGATATCTCGAGTCGGTATGGGTAATCTCCGGATGTCCCGAGTTGGTACGGGTAATCTACAGATATATCGAGCTGGTATGGGTAATATACAGATATCTCGAGCTGGTATGGGTAATCTTCAGATATTTCGAGTTGATATGGGTAATCTAAAGATATTTCGAGTTGGTACGGGTAATTTACAGATAACTTGAGTTCATATGGATAATATAGAGACCTCGAGTTGGCACGGGTAATCTAAAGATATCTCGAGAAGAGGTGATAACAATTATAAGTAAGAAAATGTGTGGTAAATACACCCACCGATAGTCAAATTTATTTTAAATTGATTGTTTGTCTTTTTCCGGATAGCCATTTGATCTTTATCCTGTCAAATGTAGGCCTACTATCACTGGCATAACTTTTCTTTAAGAAAAAGATGGGACTAATTTCTAAAATAAAATATTATCTAAGCACTCAGGGGCCGGTTTCTCGAATCACTTTTGAATTTAATCCGCTATTAGATGAAATGACGCCATGTTGAAGGTCTATCTCTAACTCGGTATAAGCAATTTAATCGGGTGTTAGCGGCTAATCGTCTTTCGAGACACTGGCGGGTATAATAAGTTTGTACACATGACCACTCGGCTGATTCTCGCTCTAGTAAGGTTCAAAACAATATTCCACAGTTGTTCTACATCACAGGTGATCATCGACATTTGTAAAGGACAAAACACAATAGTAAGAAAAGTCGGTAGTAATTGAGTAATTGGGATTAATCAATAACTGTTGATTACTTACTTCCGCCTTAGAAACTGTCGCTGTTGAGGTAAATGAAACCTCTCAATGCGATACCGAGAGAAAAGTTGTAGGCGGTAGTTGTGGGATAATTATCGGCAAAGCATCCAGCTTTTTGTATCCCGCACCTGTTTTCACTATCCACAAATAAGAAGGCCAAATTAACGCAAATAACCAATCACTCGTACCTTGTTCTCTATCGCATTAAACCTTTCAAACGCCAGTCTTTAATTTTACAGAAGTTTTAACCTAGCCTGGTTTCTTGGTGAAAACAAAAAAAAATTGCTTTTGTTCACACGGCATTGGGTTTTCTCACGAAAGGTTAATGATCCAGTTTTCAATTCACGAATGAATTGTCCAGGAAACAATCTGCCAAGGCGGATGAGAGCAATCGCTTTTTACGTGTTAACAGCTACTAAAAACACCAAAGTTAATATTCCGAGCCCAGTCGCTCGAAAGAGTGTTCACCACTTTTAACACTAACAGATTCATTTGCTAATAGCGGATTAGAGATAGCTCTTAAGATGGTGTCGTGCAACCTAATAGCGGATTAGAGATAGCTCTTAATATGGTGTCGTGCAACCTAATAGCGGATTAGAGATAGCTCTTAATATGGTGTCGTGCAACCTAATGGTGGATTAGAGATAACTCTTAAGATGGTGTCGTGCAACCTAATAGTGGATTAGAGATAACTCTTAAGATGGTGTCGTGCAACCTAATAGTGGATTAGATTTAAAAGCACTTTCAGCAACCGGCCTCTGGACCTTTTTTATTTGGCTGTGTTATCCGCGGTAATATATTTTTAAAAGCTCGTAAGAATTTAATCGCGAATTCAGGATCACGAGTCTGCTGGGCTCATTATTAGAGGTCTAACGTTTCGGCTGAACCTGATCCTAAGGCCGAGTTTCCTTTATAAAACTATAGAATCTATTTAATCACGGCATTATTAATGTAAACTTTCCTTAATTTACCTGCGATTATAGATTTTTAAGAAAAAGTCTTCGGGTGCTCCCAATAATGAAGGGTATCTGCACAATTGGCTTTATTTGACTGTAATGACAGTCTCTTTGGTTCTACTGAATCAAACAAAATTTACTCCAAACTCCACCCATACGCCTAAAGCCAGTAATTATAGAAACAACCGTGTTTTGATGTTAAAATCTGCTCTATTTATTTCCTCTTAAGACTAAATTGTTGTCGAAGAACAAAGCTGTACGAAGCCGGATTTTCTGGGGTATGGAATTATTAGCTTGGTTATTTCCTGCTTACGGGGTACTTTTTGTAAAACCGGAGAGACTTTCAACTCCCTAGATACAAGTTAACAGCTTGTATTCAGTAAGGTAGCGAATATGTAAAGAAAAATAAATCATTGGGACGCTCTCATGCCCCAACTACAAAACAAGAATGGCAATGTGGACGATTATTTTGGAGCTGTTTTAGGGGTAAGGTTTTATAAGCGAGGACAAAAATCTTTCTGCTAGAAATATGAAGCCATCTTCCCGAGGCAAGGCGGAAAAGGAGATCGTCGCATTAAGCCTCTCTCCCTTTCTTACCTTGCCTCCAAATGCGATAAAACATGAGTAAGCTAGAGTTGACCACGGCTACTTTCGGATGACCTCTCTGTACTCTACCCAATCAGATTTGGGCTTTCTTAGAATAAGAAAGAGACGGCCTAAACACATGACGACAAGTATAGGCTATCTTTGTAATATACATGCACGATATTAGTCCCATTAACGAGTCCTGACGTCATCACAGACATGTCAATTGGCAGTGGCACCAAGCTTGTTTGTTTGATGTGTAAACGCCTTTTTGATTTGCCTACGTGTCTCTACCATAGACCAATGGAAATTTGTGCCACGTTTTCCCTATGAGTTACAGCAAGGGATAGTATTGTGGAATCTCGTCTTACACATACCGACCCATGCATAGGCAGATGAAGTTATCCCGGCTCCAGAGGAAGTAGTATGAAGGCTTCATGACAAATTTGATAACCCTAGATTTAAACAGGTGTTTATTAATATAGAAGATATACATCAGGCTACGAACAATAAGGAGAACGGTGCACAGGACAAACGCATTCAAATAGCTTCTGGCTTAAAGATAGAACCGTAATTAATCTACAAGGATCCTTCTCCCCCTCCCCTCCTCTCCTCCAATCAAAAAACAGAACTCAAACAATTTATGAATGGGTATCTATAGCTGAAGCTTCTGTAGCTGTTCGAAATGGTGTTTAGGAATCACTCTTTGTCGCAATAAGTACAACACGACTGATTTACTTCCTGTTTAATGAAACCAGCCTTGTCTATTTTAGGGCGAAATAGATTTCTTTGACCGTAAGTAGAAGAAAACAAAAATGACTATGTCGAAAAATGCTGCAAACGGAAAAACTAACAACGAGAAAATTGAGACAGCTGGCCCACTCAAAGAGAATCTCAATAGATGTAAGGTGTCTCCAAATATTAACAAAAATAGAGAGAGAGCGTGTAACATTATTACAGGTAGCATGTCTACGTTACCAGTGCCGCTCAAATATTTTGGTGGATATCGTATTTGTCTCATAATACAAAACCTTTCGTCATCCCAAGTTGATACACAGTTACGCTCACCATCGCATACTTGATCCTGAGATACAAACTGTGAAGTCTGGCCACATCGGAGTTTGTGAGAGGATGAATGATTTGCGCAGCTCGTTTCGTCTGATCCTCCGAGACAGTCCTTTACTCCATCACAGACCTTGTGATATGGTAGACAGTAAGACAGGGGGCACTTAAACATACCAGGACAATGATAGGCGGAGCAGTGGCGTAGATGCGCGCCATTCCGACAGTACTTTAGCTTGCCGTATTTATCGTGGTCGTAAACACATACCTTGTCTCTAGGGTAACAGCTGTTTCTGTGTTTGTGACACCTTTGGCTGTTGACCCGAAACGGACATTCAGGAGACATATTACTTCTTTCAGCCCACCGCCCATTGCTGTACACGAAAAATACATACCGTTTGTGAATTTCCTCACTGTAAAAAGTTTCGTCTTTTTGCGTTTTATCCGGACAATCCGGATGTAAATCATCCAATTGATCCCTGAGGAGACATCCTGAAATGGGACACTGGTACCCTCCGCAGTTTAGATTCCCGTAACAACCGATTTCGTCGGACCCATCGAAACAATCAACTACGTGATCACATCGTTTATTAGCCAGTGTGCATTGTTTATTTGTGCACTGGAACATACCTAAAGGACAGGCTATATGAGCACAGGCGTCTTCATCACTACCATCAGCACAGTCCACTCGAAAATCACAATACTTGGAGACAGATATTTCCTGTTTGCCATCCAGACATTTGTAATAATGGGAAGGTAGACAGTTTAATTCGTCCTCCCCTGACGGACAATCTTTCCTAGAGTCACATATTCTATCTGGTGTTAAACAACTCATATCCCCGCACATAAACTGGTAACTTTGGCATGTCTCTGGCTGGGAACGGTCACGTGACTCACATAGGACATGTCCCACTCTCCCCTCACTAACATGACACGATCCTTGCTGTAATTCACTACCCACAGATACCTTCCTTGTTAAAGAAGTCCTAGAAACACAATCAGTCTCATTTTCCGTTAACTTGACCCAAATGTCTCCGGAACCAAAGCCTAGTCCTGACATCTGAAGAAACTCACTTAACTGGTTTGCTGAGAAGTTTTGGAGGATAGCAATTTCACCACCATGTACCCGACAAGAAAAATCGGCATTCTTTATAGTCAAAGATTCATCAAGTTGAATTGATCCTGTAAGTAGAGCTAAACAACGATTGAAAACTGACGTCCAACCGTCTGAACATGTAGAAATTGTTTCATTTATTATTGGTCCTGTTGTATTTAGATGTGCCTTATTCACTAATGAACTAGTAGGTTTACTTTTTTTAATCTGATCTGTTACATCAAATTCACAGACACTGTAGACAGGTATATTGATTTTTTCCGAACAGTTAATTTTTATCCAATTCGTGGACAATGATGGGTTCCCAGGAACCATCGCCACACATCGTTTTGTATAATCAACTTCTGGCTGGATAATGTTTGGATCGATAGGCATTACAGGGTAGTCCGATAATACGTTGTTGAAAGGGTCAAAAGGGTAAAACCAGTCGGACACGGACAGTGGAGACCCGTCACTCCACCGATAATCATCAGCCTGAAAGGCAATACAATGTTTTAGTACCTACGCCATTTGTGCTATTAAACATACATGACTGACGACATGTCATGACTAACAGATTTGTGGTCTTCCCATAGAATGTTATCACCAAATCAATTGGATGTGTTGATCAGTCAAATTTTTTGGCAGTTTAGAACATGTACCAATATCGAGTTAGTGCTGAAGACTTATAGCAGCATAGCATGTAAATATTTCTAGGTCTGTCCGTGAAAGGCGTTTGACACTGTAAATCACAACATACTTATAGAAAAAATGTATTATGAAGCACGAGGCACTGCTCAAAATGCTGGATTGAAATATATCTATCAGAACAGGTGCAGTGTGTTACTTTTAATAATCTAATATCTTCTTTTCTTCCTGTAACGTGTGGTGTACCTTAAGGCTCGACCGTCGGGCCTGGGCTCTTTATACTCTGTATTAATTACATCTGCAAAGCACCAACTATGTTGAATATCCAACTATTTGCAGATGACACCTGTTTATATTTATCTGACCCTGACCTTTCTAAAATGATGAACTAATGAAAACATTTAATTTAATTTCTTATGATTTATATTAATGATAAACTTAACCGGGACACACATATTGATGTCTTAAGATTGAATCTCTCCAAAAAATTGGAATTATTAATAATATTAAATACTGTCCCAACAAATCATTTGACCTTTACTTTACTGTACCCTGTTCTATTTATATGTATCATGCTGTAATGCAATATTGGCAACACATACTTACCCAACACATTTGCATTTTACCATTCAACGAAATAAGTATTTATTTTATACTATTATTGTCATCACAACAATCTCTTCCTGAAATACTTCGAAACTATTTTACTTTATTAGCATTACAAATTCATAATGCACTTTAATTATAACATATTTTAAACTCAAAGGCTCTTGGGTTTAAAATTTCAATTCTAAATAATTTAAAACATATTTTTTACTAAATCACTGAAACTTAAAAAAATTAAGAGATTATCTCATCCAAAATATATAGCATTGTCAGGATATATCATCAGACTTAGTCTATACAAACTTGCACAATGAATTATGCATTTTTTTCTACCTCCCATAATCCATTTTGGACTTACTTTCATATCTTTGTTGTTTATTTTAGAATTGTTAATTTACCCCAAAAATAAAGCTCTTATATAAAGTGTATTGGGTGCTCTGTGTAATGTTTTACATTGCACATATGTTCTGTCTTAAAGTGTATTAGCAACGGTTAATCTGTATTCTATACAAAGTATTAATATATCTATTATATTTGTTTGAATACAATAAGCCCTTTGGTGTTTTATTCCCGATGAATATTTTTTAGAAATTTGTTAAATTTGTGGCAAATTCAATGAATAAAGACTCAATGGAAATTGATTAAATGATTGGAACAGTGAAAGAAAACGTACGGACAATTATTACACCTTGAGAAACGTGTGCTGAATAACAAAATATTCATTTTTCTTCAAAATATTTCTCACACATCAAATTGTGACATTGATAAATGAACCGAGGGTAACAATAGGTAATCGTAAGATAAAATTACTTTATCTTGGTCTTCTAGGCCGATGTAGACAGGACCTGGTCCTCTCCCATAAAATATGTCTCTCCACTCAGTTGACAGGGAGAGTTTAACGAATTCTAACTCTTCTTTGGTTGCCAGTGTAGCTAGATCCATGTTCCGTTTTCGGCATTCTCTCTTTGAATCCGCCCAAGAAGTAGGGGAATTGTGTGCCTGCATCACATAACATTTTTGTTCATGAATGTAGCAGCCAGTATTATTTTGTGCCACTTTTGAAATATGGGAGTTTGTCAAAGGGGTCATCTCGAAAACTAGTTCAATGTTTCCAACATACGCTGGGGTCAATAGAACATCTGCTGCATGTATCGAACGATAGTCAAAAGCTACTTGATATCCAATATCCCTGCTCCAAATATTTGTTTCCAAAACAAGCGTGTCGTTGAACAAGTATTCTGAAATTTTAAGTCCTGTTAAATCTGGTGTCCCATAAAGACCATTAATCTCAATGCGCCATGACAGTTTGGTAACGTCTTTATTTCGTGGTAATTGAAGGTACCATATACAACCAGGTGTCCACAAAACTCCACAACTGTCGGACATTATATTCCAACCTTCATAAGGGCAAGTAGTTATGTCAGGGCAGAAATGTTCTTGAAACGAACCCAGTTCTAAACGACTCATTTCGTTTGACCATTTTCCGTTTACATCTAGGATGTTCTGAATTACTGTGGTCTCATTACCAACTCGACCTGAATTTGTACAAGTTTGACTAGAGTAATATTTATTCTGATGGGCAAAGTTAATTTTGTTGGTGGTGGTAATTCGACTAGATATACGACAGAAACGATATCTTAATGTTCCTGTTAACGATAACGTGATCCGATTAAGACGCCAAAGGCCTGGTACAAAATATACAACAACGCAGTGTCCAAGTTCTTCTTCAAAATTTATTTTAATTGTCATCTCGTTATTACTGTGTCTAATGATCATCTCAAATGCATTTTGTTGGAAACGTTCGTTTATAAGATTAGGCGTAACGTAATGGGCACTGCAACCTGACACGGACGATTGGACATTATTGGCAACAATGTAGCTGCCCTTGTAGTTGTATAAAATATAAAACATTGAGGATGAACCGATGAAGTTTGTAACTACGTTTTTAGCGTAAGAGTCGTACACATCGCAAAAAGGACCAATCATGCTGCTAAATGATACGTAATCGTTATAGAAAACAATACCGCCATACAAACAATTATCATAATTTGGTAAAGACTGAAACTTATTCGTGCGGAATGAAATTTTAGCACTCTTATCTTTAGCCCCCACAGCGTGAACATACGTACAACAATTCCTAATTTTAGAGTTTCCGATAAACATCGGGTTTTTCCCAATAACGTTGATAATAAGTCGCTCATCAGTAAAGCCATTTACAGCTTGAAATGTTAAGTTGTTGAGGGTAGTATATCCAACAGGTCGGAAAATGATTGTAAGAATGAAGCCTTCTGTAATAATCGGTGTATTTTGTGGACCAGGAATGATCCTTGGTGGTGTGTGCAACTTTTGACCCATTGACCGCATTTGAGCAATCGGACCATCAAAGAAAGTAAGCCCATCTGATAAATCTGGTTCGTTTGTCAACTTTATGCTAAAGCCGGGATTTGTTCGAATTATCCACAAACCAGACCTCGGATCGTTGCGAAACCCGAAGAAAGGCAATGTACTTTGTAATTTCACTGGATTAACTTGAGAATAAACACTTGTAAAGGGAATATAATTGTCCATGTACCAATCTGCAAGTGATTGGTAATGTAGGTTAAATCCCCCGTAAGAGTTTAAGGAGTCCGACATAAATCGGATAGTGATTGAGCTTGTATTCAAAGCAAAGCTCCAGCCATTCCTTCTCCCGCAGAGGTTGTGAGCCCTGATAGGCGGATCTGGTTTGTCAATCCATATCTCCAGATGATCAGCTTCACAACTGTCACCGGAAAATTCAATGTCAAAGTAGGCGAAACTGATGATAATAAAGTGATGAGCCCGGACCTGTATTGGCCATGTACAGTTAATTGAAGCTGGATAACGACTCGACAGCCCTAATGATCCCGTTCCGATTTTACGTCCAGTTTGCATCATACTGCAAATATAGTCCATATCTGTTGGACTGGAGTCGTAAGACAGGAGAAAGCCTTTATCATTCACGGAATGATCTGTGGTAAAGTTGACCATAAATCCATAACCAATAAAACGAATAGGCGCATTTTTTGAAGTGTTGCCTTGTCCACACGTGAAAAGAATAAATCTATTCGAGTCGCTTACATCAGTGATAGAAAGACTATCAGCTTTACAAGACAAAGAGGTCTCCATCCAAACGTTAAGAGACAATGTAAAATTGAGAACAGCTTGCACATCCAGTTTCCATGATATTGTCAAATTATGTTGATAAAAGTTAGGAAAGCCTGGCGAAGTCAAATTTCCCTGGATAGAGTTCAGCTGAACTTCCTGATATACAGAACCACAAGCATGACAAAATTGTGTAATCATCAATATTACTAACTTTAGATGAGATTTTGGTGAATCCATGACTACCTGTGCCATATCATTGTGTTAGAAGGAACGAACTTCCAGATATTCCCCGTGTTCTTGACACAGCTTGTCGGCTTTCAGTCCACGTGTTGGAAAGGGTTATCTGCAGTGGAATGAAATAAACCTGCTGTTTTTCCACGATTGGTAAGAAAATTGTTGAATTATGTATGAATAGGACGGACTATAGTTATCGTATTCATCTTGTAGCTTTATTGTCGACAAACAATAATGAATTATTCAGATGTTTGTAGAGAGTTCAATCGTTAATTTGTACTCGGTAAGCTAATTGAAGGCAATACTATTGAAATATTTCATTTGGTCAAAGGTAGATGATAAGCGAGATATGGGTTCAAACCAGGGCATGGAAGTCCTTGTGCATCTTTGTTGTGGAATCTCCAATTATATTTAATGTTTCCATATAGCTTCAGGCTTCGTCATTAGTCGAACCGATCTATGTGTTTGTCGTGTCAATTCAACACATACTGAATCAAAGAGGTTTGAATAATTTATCTTAAAAGGCCTTTGACACTGTATTTTTTTATGAACATTTCTAACTAGTTGTTTGAACTTCTCTTGCACAATTTATATGATTATTTCGTTTATCGTTTATCTGTTTATTTGTTTACGAAGGATTTCGATGGTTTATGCGCGCTAAACATTCCCTTTATGTGTGGTTTAGCGATGGTTATCTTATTACAATTGTAACAAAGATAACACCCTAACATCATGTTTTGCGTATTAAGAATGTCACATTCATGCTTGCCACATTCCACTGATAAAGTGGTAAAGCTCTTTTATAAATAAAATCTGTACATTTTAATCATGTAGCTCCGAGTGAATTCACATAGGCGTTAAACTGTATATGTCGGAGACAATCAGTGGATGGTTGACTGGTGGACGCTCCCTGCTGTCTGGGGGAGGGGGTCTTAGAGTATTAGCGACCAAACCGTAAGCAAACAAGCAAACAAAGCTTTAAAGCTGCTTGCCCGACTAGCAATTACAAAAAAAACACAAATTTCCAAAAGTTGTATACAGTGTTGATTTAGGTCTGTGATCCAGTTTCAGGCGCGCTTTTCTGCTTTATAAGTGTGTATACCCGTCATAAAGCACAACACAGTAATGTTTACATTCTGCATTTGTTTT
>JAVFBX010229306.1:0-10922 GCA_034783855.1 Mopalia kennerleyi | reverse complement strand
CGAGAAAAGAGGAGCTTTCTGTTGCCCTGGTGTTCTCAGAGCTAAAGAGAAACAGCAAGCTGATCTGTTTGTACTTTTTATTTTTGTCTCCTTCATATAAGTGAAATACCCTTGAGTAAGATGTTAAACACCAATCAAACCAGATTGGATAGGCAGCAAATGTTTTGGCATGCTTCTTGTCTACCTGCATAATGTACATTTCAATAGTAGTATATTGCCAGTAAGCATAAAAAGCATTTTTATTGAATTTATTGTTAATTTTGGAACGAGGTTTCTTCTTCCCTTTATTTAAGTAAGAAACCGTGTGGAATGGACAATACATATACGTGAAATGCCATTTAGTATAATGTTAAACCCAAATAATAAACAAACAAATAAATTGATGTAGCTCTTACAGGGGGAATCCCCCAGTCTGATGTGGTGCCAGTCTCACCTCGCTCCCATCTGCACTTATTCAACCAATCCTTTCCAAAAACCTCCAGTTGCCCTGGTACTCTTTGAGATAATGAACAGGTCGATCTATTTTGCAATTTCTTTGTGTTGCCCGGAGGGTTGGGAGGTTGTTCGTGTTGCTCCCCTGGCTTATGGGCAACTTGAAGCCGATTTTTTGTGATGTGACTGACTGATGGCTTTGTATTACGTCCCACATTGTATTTGCTTGCTGTTAGTGGTAGTGTTCAAGGTGGTTTCCTTCACCCAATGGGCTGGCACCCCATCATCTGTGTGAAATAACCTTCAGTACACTGTTAACCCAGAATCAAACAAATCTTTATATGGCATTTCATAATACATGTACATGCAGTTATGTCTTTATTGCCAGTGATGTATTTTCCTAAACAATGGAATTTTAAACATTGTTGTCTGATGCCAAACCTTGTTTTGGTCAGACAGTGGTTTTCCTAGTTCAGAAAGTTAAGTGGGTTGGATTCAATATATTAATGGCTAATTTTTGCATACATGTTTTATTATTTTGTCTGTGTTCTAAGGTAACCACCCCAACGCTGATAATGCTTGGAGCTGAAGACCGCCGAGTACCACCGAAACAAGGGGAAGAGTATTATAAGGCTTTAAAAGCAAGAGGCGTACCTGTCAGGTAAGAACTGTGACAAAACATGTAATTATAGAAAAGTATATGTGCAATTGTAAAGTACATTTCACTTATGTAAATTTGTGTTCAAAATTGTGTTTTTAATGATATTTAAGTTCTTCATAAAACCCAGATCAAGCGATATAATCTGTTATCTAATATCCAGTTCGAGTGGTTGGAGGAAGCTTCATGTTGCCCTGGTGCTCTCAGAACTAAAGGGGAACAGGAAGCCGATCTATTTGTGGTGTCTGTATTGTGTCCTGTTATTGTCCTGCCTGGTGTTTGTTGCCAGTGGAGGTGAGGGTGGTTTCCGTCACCCATTGGGCTGGGATGTCGCCATATAAGTGAAATACCCTTGAGTATGACGTCAAACCCCAATTAATCAAACAAACTACCTAATATCCAGTTAGTTTTGTTAGTACTGAAGTCGATATAGTCTATCTCAAAGTGGATCCAATTGTTTGAACTGAAAACACACTCTCTGTTATTTAGGTTTCACATGTATCCAGAAGACTGTCATCCAATTATAAAGATGGATTCCGAGTCTGATGCCTTCGTCAACATTGTCAGATGGTTTAATAAGTATATTTGAAACAGCCTACCTACACGAATGCTTTAAGAATGATTGGTTTTGGTGCTATGACCATTGTACAAGTCCGCTTCTTAAAGATTCAGTTCATTTATGTGGGGATGAGGATGGGACAGGTGTTTTGCTTTGATCCTTCTAATTGGGGATTTCCAAAGAGTATCAGCCAGTGCTACAAAGAATATTAATCGAGCGTGTAAATCCTTGATAGTTTAGAACTATTTATGAAATATAATATTTATATCACAGCACAATGATTCTTGCACTTTTTTGATTGACTATGAAATTTTAATATGAGATTATGAGAGATGTGGTTCTGGCTCAAAACACAAAATATCCATAGAACACACGAATGGTGTGCATGTAATAATTTTGTTTCTAAAATATATATTGTAATAACCCAATACTCAAGAGAAAAGTTGAAATTTATGCAAATTATGACTTATATTCAAACTCACCATATATTTTCCTGTGCTAACTGGACAATAGCAATCATACATGTAAACAGCGAATGTTTATACAATTAAAAGTATTAAATATAAATTTCTTAATTTTACGACTTGTTTAAAGATTTATTGCTGGCAGATAGGAGGGGGCTTCCTGATGCCCTGGTGCTCTGGGAGCCAAGGGGCAACACAAAGCTGGTCCGTTTATGTTGTCTTTGAATTGTCCTGTTTAGTTGCCAAAGACATTGAAGATGGTTTCTTTCCTTTTTGGGCTATCCTACATGGTGGTATTAGAAACAGTCTGGTACAGTTCTGCTAGGGTCTACTCCCCTGTGTTCCTCCGATTTGTGCACAATCCCCACACCTTCTCAGTACCATTCCATCGTACTGAATCATTCACTACATTACAACAGGACCGTGGAGACTGGAGAATCAGGGTAACTACTGAGTTGTTCCCCAAAAGAGTAATGGCAGTAATGGTTAAAATGACTGGGAGAAATGCTGGGACACATGGGAAAGACAGGCCAGAAATAGGGATTTTTTACTGTGGTGTGAATATTCATGGTCCTGAAGTAGTCTTTGAATAGCACGCCTGGTTACTTGCTGTAACCTGTTATTCTCGAATATGATTAACACTTGTGGAAAAACGGCGCCAGTTTGTAACTTATGTGAAGTTTCCCACCATTTGTTTACATGTTCTGATCAAACAGAAACACTGGCACCCTCAGGGCAATAAAGTGTCAGGTGTGTAGTGTAGATCCACTGAAATCCTGGTTGTAAACTTGGACGTAAAACAATTTCTTACCAAACTGTTGTGAGCACAATCATGGTGGCACATCTCTCTGGCTAATGACAATTGCAGTATATTTACACCTACAGCTAGGGAGGAATAATCAAAATCAAGGAATTTCCAACATAACCGTTTCATATAACATGTAACATTCCACATTTTGGTTGCATTACTGTTCACTCATTGGAAGTACACCCCTGTCCTATAAGTGAAATAACCTTTTAAGGACTTTAGCGCAGCACTTTACACCAATCCTGCTGACTTGAAACAATAACTTTCTCTGGTTGTTTTCTTATGGCTGTACCTGTTGAGTATGGGCTATGTTGCCGTCATTTAGTGAAACAGGCTGGAGTAGTTCCGGTGTTTATCCTTCCCATTAAAATTGGGATTCTCCAACAAATTCCATTGTTTTCATTAGGATGATCCCAAATGGGCTGCACTCTGACTGAAACGGGTGCTATGGTACTGTCTTCTTTATTGGCACTGTGGGGAATATTGATTTTCTAATACTGATTGATTGGTATTTTAGGCCATGCTCAAGGGTAATTTACTTATATAACTGCTTATTCCAACAAGAATTGACAAGCACAACCATAAAATGTGACGTTTATCTCCCTCAGTGCTAAGGACAACAGTACTGCTACACTCTAAACTAACTGCCCTGAGCCAGAGGGATTTTTTCCAATGCAGCAAACATCACATTGATGGTTTCTGTTAGTGTTGGGGTATATCAGTCCTTTGACAATGCCATTACACACCAGTCAATCATCAACTTTCTCTGGAAACCTGGGGCCGATTTCATGAAAGCTTGCTAAGGCTAGTTACTTGCTAAGTTGACCGCTAACAAAAGAATGTAGATAGGGACTAGCAAGTAACTAAATTAGAAGCCTTTCATGAAATAGGCCCCTGAAGTTTAACCAAAGCCTTACACATGTTATATTGTGTGTGAACATCAGGAATATGATCAGGATCTTTCATCAACCTTATTTCACCCAGAGACATCGAGTTTCACACATCTTGTCACATAGAGTCATATTGTGATGATGATATCCCAGATACAAATCTAAAGGATGCTAGATCCCAACCGAACTGTAATATATATCAGAAACGGTTTAACAGGAGCATACAGGAAGGGGTTTGGTTGGTATTTAGAGCTACATGTACCAAGAAACCTTTAACCTATGTTGGTAAACCGTTAATTAAAATAAAGCTATGGTAACTATCTAAAGAACATGGAATTAAATGAATGAACAATTTAAACTGAAAATGTTAAAGTACTTTTACTTTATTAAAAGACAGATAACAGTCTGGCCAGCAGACACTGTCATGAGGCTCCAAGCCATTTGAATATACAGGAATGTGTATACAAAAATAATATGAATTTACATTCGTGGCATCAAAACATTTCTTATAAATAATAAAAAATATAAACAATAATTTCATTATGACCATAGTTAAGCTTACTTACATAAAACATATTTAATATAACATCATAGAATGTATAACTTGTAAGGTACAATGAATTCAACATAATGGATGAATGCAACTGATTTGAATCCTGATTCCATGTCTAATCTATTGAACTATACACAAATCTCCTGGATCAGTATAAGATAAAGTATATGTGTGCCCTTTAGGTCTCAGTGAAAAAACAATATAAATCTCAATATTTATTTTGAGAATGGGTATTTGTAAACTTTTTGGAAAATAATCTGTAATAAAGAAAACAATCAAAACATTGACAAAATTGAAATCAAAATATTTTAGGAAATATATAAAATTTGGAATAAAACTTGGCAACTACTTTCGTGTAATAATAATCAAAGAATAAAAACAGTCTTGTACAAAAATTACAATACACATGTACATGTAAGAACTAATAAACTAAATAACATTTTCTGCATGTAAATATTGCTCCGCATCAACCCATACATGTAAGCCAATAAACATGGAAGTCATTAATCACCCCTTGCTAATGATAACAGGAAGTGAGATGTCAAAGGAATGGGGGAGGAAAATGTACATGTTAATAATGTACCATGGGCTATTCGTTTTACAGGATGATCTTCTGTTTTGTCTACAGGATATTGCACACTACCATGTGGATCAATTTAAGGAATATTTAATTGTCAAAATCAACCATGTTAACATAAATACAGGAACTTCAAAGAACAAAAAAAGTTGGTACATTTAAAAACATGAGGAACAGAAAATGACAAATCTGTCCGCTTCTGTATGGCCCAGAACTGTGTTACAGTAAATACAAATTGCTCAACCTTTGGACAGTAGTTTGGATAGATAAGGGGAACAGCTGTACATCTAGATATGGGTCATCTGACAACCCGTCAATTCATTAATTGCTCTACCTTAGGACAGTGGTTTGGATAGATAAGGGGAACAGCTGTACATCTAGATATGGGTCATCTGACAACCCGTCAATTCATTAATTGACATGTGAGTTATATTGGACAAACCTGTACATTATTTACACTAATAATACTGACAAAAATGATGCAGCCTTATAAGTTAAAACTGTGTATCAACAAATCTGCATCGATCGGGACTATAATTGAAAAGTTATTACACAAAAAACTGTCAGTCTTAACAGTAATCTTATAAGAGTATTTCATTAGACAAGTCAATAACATTTTTACATAAACAAAAAACAATAGTATCATTGCTGGACTAACATGTTTAGACTCCCGGTCTGTTTAGTAGCTGAAGTGAGCATATTACAGATTTGGTGTTTATATAAAAAATAGTATGTTTCTTGTGAACATCAACTGCTTCATATCTATCTTTAATTCAAATTCAAAAGCTTTGGGTCCGCATCTGTGGTTCGCCAGTTGACCATCAGGTATATGTGAGTAACCTGATGTCACAGAAAACTATCTTTCGAATTGGGCTACAAACGTTGGTGTTGTTGTTTCAAGCACTATAACTATCGATGTTTATACGTTATAGTTATAGATGCAGATTTTGACACAAAGGTTTTGGTCAAGTGAGTTGTTAATCCATTATTAACATGTAATATAGCATGAGATCCCAACAACAGACCATTGGACGAAATAAAAACCGGGGAAAATGAACAACCTAGGTTGCTGGCATTTTAACTGCTTATAAATGGAATATGAGGAATCTAAATTGCGACCTCTGAGATGGGGTGAATCTGTGGAATATATATATATATATATATATATATATAGAAAGGCACCTTCTAATCCACTACACCAGTGGATTTTTGAATATAATTTGACATGGCAAATATATAATATTATTTGTAATATCTTGTAAAACATTTTTTGGATAGAATTTGTAACGACTAGAAATCGTTAATATGAGGTACATCTATACCGTAGTAGTGCCAATACTCCAAGAATACTAATGCTTTAAAGTACATGTAAGTAAAACGTGCTATTGATAACATGACATAGATTCTCTAAACAAATATATAATGTAATCTGTCGTTCATTACAAAGCAGTTTGTAACTAAAATGTGTCATTATAATTCATCAAGACATATTGTTTAATCTTTGGGTTCAAACTGTGCAGTCGCATACTAGTGCATACTTGTAGTTTGTAAATGTCCTTAAAATCAAAGAGAGATACCTGTAGGTCAAGAAACTTGAATAGTTCCTTTCTGACTGCGGTTTGTAAAGTTATTATTTCTGGTACAGGTGTAATGGTACAGACCCTTCTTAAACTTGAGGAGTGCCCCTTCAAAGGAAGCAGGGGCATTATTCAGCAGGTTATTCACCTTGGTAGTAATGGCTTCAGCAGAGGTGCTCCCACATGTGCTTCTCTTAACACAACTGACAAGATAAGAAAAACATCTGATATACGAATTAAACAAAGTACCTGGGTTACAATAAAACAACAGTGGAGAAAGAGTTTTTCACTTAAACCATACCCCTCTCTTTGTCAAACAAATGTGTTTTCCAGTTTAATGCCATACTTAAGGTTATTTCACTCACATGCTGGCTTGCCAGCCAGATGTGTGTAGGAAACCACTGGCAACAAACAAAATCATCACAGGACAACTATTGGACAAAATGAAGACCTAAAAAACATATCAACTTCCTGTTCGTCTTACGCTCAGAAAGCCCCAAGACAACAGGAAGCTCCCTTTAACCACCCGCCAAATAAATGTGTCCAGTCATTCTTTTCCAAAAAAGCTCAAAGCTTACATGTTCGTTTGTCTTTTTTTTAGTGAGAGGTACACCTCATCGTACAAACAAATTGGTCGGCTTAAATTAACGTCTTTCCACAATGAACCCAACATCATGAGATTTCTTTTTTATCCCTGCACACTTTCAAGCCATCAACTTGGCAAGCAACTGTAGGTTGGAAGGGCAGTGCAACAACCAAGATAGCAAATTATGTAGACCGGATAATATACATTGAATATATTATAAAGTAGTAATTACCTGTAATAACCTGAGCTGGCCATGCTAACAGCCAAATCTTTGCCGCTCAAACCATTTATGTTTTCATGATGCCATAATATCTCCACATCTCTCCACATTGTTGAGTTCTCAAAAGGTAAAGGAAAATTCTCATTCAAATCTCTTATCTGGGCCATATTGTTCCTGTCAGTGCCTAAAACATAATTATAACTTCATTGAGGACTTTGAACATTCAGTTTAAAACACCTTACAATTAGACAAGTGTCTTTTGTTTATTATACTATAAGCATAGGACTCCATGCGGCCATAGAACCTTTGGATTCTTTGTGTTGGCAAATTTGAGCATTACACGAGGTTATACATATAGTACAGGTCTCAACATGCCTTTATCTCTCTGTCTTCTTGATAAAATATTGCAAATTCACCACCCAAAATCACCCCCAGCACTGATTAACATTCAAACGTTGGATTTTTTGGTTGGGATGTTTCTAATCTAAAAATATACATTAGTAGAACTATTCATGTGTCCCAATCAGAGATTGCTAAAAAATATGCCCCCCGCAGTCACCCCCGCCCCCCACCCCCGCAGTCCACCCCAAGACATACATAATTACATGCAGTGCACCAAAGATTAACCTAATGAGGGAAACTTCACTGAGTGTTATGCAGAAATTTGCATAATCCGTGAGTTTTTTCTACGTTGAACATGTGCGTATACAGAAGAATGCAATATGCCAGTTTAAATAAAAAATCTAAGTGAAAAAGTAACCGAGATTCAACCCAGACAAGCTTCCCGAATAAACAGAGCTAATTTTTTGGAAAATTTGCATAATTTCACGATTTTTTTTCTATGTTGCACATCTGCATACATAGAAGAATGCACTATGCAAATTTCAAAAGCTTAAGTGAAATAGTAACCAAGATACAGCCTGGACAAGCTTCTCTGACAAACGGAGCCATTTTGCATAATATATGGGGAAATTTGCATAATTCCATGATTTTGTTTCTACGTTGCACATCTGCCTACATAGAAGAATGCACTAAATAAAACACATGTAGATGTTCTATACATAACTGACCGTCTTGACCCTCTCCATCACTTCCAGCTTGCCCATCACCTCCTGGAGCTGCATTGTTGTGGGTATTGGAACCTAAAGCAATACAAAAACCATTTGTTTAGGTCGTTCAGTAGCCTCTTGTTCAATTTTTAACATAAATTGATGGACACACAGTTATGTGTTTGAAAGAAATCCCAATTACAGATCATTGGCCAGTATCAAATAAAAGACAATTTGTTAATAGCAGATAAAATGACAAATCTAGTATAAGAGATACATGTAGCATTTGAGCAACTGGTTCAATATGAATATATTTTCATTATTTTGGGATATGATATCAAGCTCTAGTTTAGACAGTTATGTGGTCAGGACTGATTGTTGTTTTATATACCGGTATGTGCTGATTGTGTTGCTAGGCCAAACAAACAGGCTGTCCTAAGCCAGATGACGAGCTGAACTGGATAAATTTCAGGAGTCAGGTAGCAGTAAATACATGCATGAACGTAGACCATTCAGTCAAAACACCTTCTTTTAGAATCTATGCCAAGAAAATTTACTGGACTCGAATTTGTTCTGATAGAATGTTGTTCTAAATTGATCATGATCACTTGCTCAAAGACAATCATATCAAAATCGTATCTCCTTAATTTGTTTTATTTAGAGTACTCAATCACTTCTAGGAGTTGGGACACTCTGATTTTGGGACAGTCCACAGAAA
Organism: Mopalia kennerleyi; assembly: GCA_034783855.1. Taxonomy (NCBI): domain Eukaryota; kingdom Metazoa; phylum Mollusca; class Polyplacophora; order Chitonida; family Mopaliidae; genus Mopalia; species Mopalia kennerleyi. The sequence continues at coordinate 1,831 of JAVFBX010229306.1, read as the reverse complement.
TAACGTGTAAGATCCCCTGTGGTAAAGCCTATTTCTCTGTCCCAACAGCTAGAAGTCTATTTCTCTGTCCCAACAGCTAGAAGTCTATTTCTCTGTCCCAATGGCTAGAAGTCTATTTCTCTGTCCCAACAGCTAGAAGTCTATTTCTCTGTCCCAACGGCTAAAAGTCTATTTCTCTGTCCCAACAGCTAGAAGTCTATTTCTCTGTCCCAACGGCTAGAAGTCTATTTCTCTGTCACAACTGCTAGAAGTCTATTTCTCTGTCCCAACTGCTAGAAGTCTATTTCTCTGTCACAACGGCTAGAAGTCTGTTTCTCTGTCACAACTGCTAGAAGTCTATTTCTCTGTCCCAACTGCTACAAGTCTATTTCTCTGTCACAACGGCTAGAAGTCTATTTCTCTGTCCTAACTGCTGGAAGTCTATTTCTCTGTCACAACGACTAGAAGTCCATTTCTCTGTCACAACTGCTAGAAGTCTATTTCTGTCCCAACAGCTAGAAGTCTATTTCTGTCACAACTGCTAGAAGTCTATTTCTGTCACAACGGCTAGAAGTCTATTTCTCTGTCCCAACTGCTAGAAGTCTATTTCTCTGTCCCAACTGCTAGAAGTCTTTTTCTCTGTCACAACGGCTAGAAGTCTATTTCTTTGTCCCAACTGCTAGAAGTCTATTTCTCTGTCCCAACTGCTAGAATTCTTTTTCTCTGTCCCAACTGCTAGAAGTCTATTTCTCTGTCCCAACAGCTAGAAGTCTTTTTCTCTGTCCCAACTGCTAGAAGTCTATTTCTCTGTCCCAACTGCTAGAAGTCTTTTCTCTGTCCCAACTGCTAGAAGTCTATTTCTCTGTCCCAACTGCTAGAAGTCTATTTCTCTGTCACAACGGCGTATCTCCTTAATTTGTTTTATTTAGAGTACTCAATCACTTCTAGCAGTTGGGACACTCTGATTTTGGGACAGTCCACAGAAATAACATGTAAGATCCCCTGTGGTAAAGTCTATTTCTCTGTCCGGACTGCTAGAAGTCTTTTTCTCTGTCCCAACTGCTAGAAAATCTATTTCTCTGTCCCAACAGCTAGAAGTCTATTTCTCGGTCCCAACTGCTAGAAGTTTATTTCTCTGTCCCAACTGCTAGAAGTCTATTTCTCTGTCCCAACAACTAGAAGTCTATTTCTCTGTCCCAACTGCTAGAAGTCTATTTTTCTGTCCCAACTGCTAGAAGTTAAAGGGTACATGTATAAATAAAGCCTATCTTTAGATCTTACCTGTCCATTGAACATGAACCAAATCTGATTCCTTTAAATGAAGAGTTGTTGGAAAGAAATCATACTCAACAGCTGGATAAACTTGAACAATATTTCCTCGTTTTCCGCGCACATTCAGATTATAAATAATCTGTGTATCAACACCAGCAGGGCGTGGTCGAAGCAGAAACACGTGGGAACGGTCTTGGAATATCCGGCCATACTGCGCAGTGTTTATTGCCAGCCTTAACGGAGTGTGCCCCGCCCCTATATCCACATAGGGATTCTGTGTGATAGGGGATACTACACCTGAATTTCTGTTAAAAACACACAAGAAAAGAAAAGATTGCATTCTTCCACTGCTGACTTTCATGAATTTAAATTACGTAAGATCCAATAGAAGTCACATTTGGATGCACGGTGATTCAATATTTGGTTTCACAACTGCCAATTACAGGCTATCTATCTGTAAAGAGGACTTACTTGTAATTGTTTTCTTCTTGAAGCATAGGGCAGGCGGTTGGAGGGAGCTTCATGTTGCCCTGGTGCTCTCAGAGCTAAAGGGGAACAGGAAGCTGATCTGTTTGTGGTG
>JAVFBX010229295.1:0-10922 GCA_034783855.1 Mopalia kennerleyi | reverse complement strand
TAGTTAACCATATTAGACCTATTATAGCACACAAGAGAAACACAAATGTAAACAACCCGAGATTAAGATCTATTAAGAACCTTCTCTGGGAGAAATATTAGTTTGATACATGTTTGGTGGAAAAAAAAATACGAACTTGAGAGCTTCCGAGGCCTAAGCGGCCCTGGACCCTCAACTAATTTTCACAGAGCCTGTGAGTAAGCAACGTTAAAAGAACCACTACAAATAATGTGATCAGATGAAAAAATTTCTCAGGCAAAAAATATCGCCACATAAAGCGAGTTAAAAATTTGAAACTTTTCAAAAGTATAAAATTAACAAAGATCCTGGGCCTAAGCGGCCCCTGGACACTCGCCTCATTGTGCCGTGAGAGTCCCCCCCCCCTCCCCCCCCGCCCCCGTTAAGTGGTTTGTAGACATATAATGGATTCAAACCAAGAATATATAAGTCAAAAGAAGGCATCTCCAGGCTTCCATTAAAAAACAAATTTGCCCCTCCCCCGACTACAAATGTGGCTTGACCCCCCCCCCCCCCGACCCCATATTAAATCATCACATGTGGTATCGATTGAGAAACAATGAAAACCATGACGCGTACAAATATTTTGCAGCATTTTATATCTATTTATTTAAGAACATTATATTTACATTTTTCCAGTACTGTCAAAAATCATTTACACGAATGGTTGACACTAAATTGATAAAAGATGTGCTGCTAAATCAGCATACTCTAGCAGGGATTTCTCCTGCCTCGACAACATCCCCTTCAGTCTATTTAATTTGTCGTCCAGAGTTCTGTATTTTCTTTTCTTTAATGGTGGAGCTGCTCCGTTTTTTATGTGTAACAATTTTACTTCGTTGGCTGCCTGTTCCATCTTTACAACTGTTATCAATTCAAATATATTTGGGTGTGCCTTTTTAACAAGTCTATTTAATTTAGAATGCCAGGCGTCAAGATGATTTGTAGTTCGCGGCCCTTCAGTTTCACAATCGTTCCACATTTTTTTCTCAAAGCCCTCAATCCAGGTTTCTGTTATGTAGTCGTGCGGTTGATTCTGTATGTAAAACCGTTGCATGACAGTTTTCTTCCACCCCTTGCCGTAGGAATGAACTGGAGACGGGTCATTACTGACGGCTTGTCGAAAGATGGAAAGGTTACTCCTAACAGTTTCTTGTCGTTGTTGAAATTGTGCTTTAAGGGCCGCTTCCCGCGATGGATCTCGCGGCCTGTCAATCACCTACTTTATTTCTATATTTTTTACAATAATTTGTGGTTAATTTAATTTACATTAATATACAAGTTAATAAAAGTGTACTGTATGTTTAATTTCATGTCACGTCAAAATTGTCTATTTATTATAAAATGTATGAGTTTTGTTCATGAAATGGCAGTTTTCATATTTGACATTGAAAACACACTCATGGTTAAAAATTAGATGGGATTTCAGGATTAACATATTAGCGTTAGCGTTAGTATGCGTTAGCGGAATCGGCGTCGGCGGAATGTCGGCGTTAACGGAAGACACCGAGCCACTACACCAAATGTTATGTTATTTTATCTTATCAACACAATCTGTTATCTGAGCTAATGGGAAATTAAGGGATTAAGACCAAGTGGAGATTAAAGGAAATCCACAGAAGTAATATTTCTTAACATGTTTTGCCATTAATATAACCTTTATACCTTGCTATTAAGTAATATATATTTGGTTCAACGAAATCTGGTCAAGTTTTCCCCCCCGAAAAATTATCGGACCTGATGACACATCATTAGTAGAGTGAAATAACCTTAAGTATGGTTGATTGATTGGTGCTTGAAGCAGTGCTTAAGGGTATTTCACTTATACCATAGCAGTGCATTTCAACAATTATTGTCACTTGCACAACCATCAAAAGCAACGTGTTTTGGTTGCAATGTTAATCTGCCACCTGTTGTACATGGTCGGAGGGAGCTTCCTGTTGCCCTGGTCCCGATTCCACAAAGTAGTTTTATACTTAAGTCAATATGTTTGAAGACCTTCAAAGTTTTCAGTTTTAAATGTTAAAATTTAATATTTGAACAGAATTTAAGTCACAATTACAGGTATTACCCTCAAAGTCAACGGCTATGCTTACTCGAATGCAAGTGCAATACAGATGTTCGTCTTTGAAAATATACAATAAAAGTAATAAGTTTGGGTAAAAAACCAGTGTCTTTCCCTTTAAGGCAAGTGGCAGAAATGTTAAATTTAGTGTTTTGACTTAAGTCAGAAAATGATTTGTGCAACCGGTCCTTACTGCTTTCAGAGCTAAAGAGGAACAAGAATCCGATCTGTTTGGGATATATTTGTATTAACCTGTGAGTGTCCCATATTTATCCCGTGATGTCTTTGTTTGTTGCCAGTGGTGCCGGGGGTGGTTTCCTTCACCCATTGAGCTGGTGAGCCGCCATGTGAATGAAATAACCTAAAGTACTTCTTTAAATCCCAAATTAAACAAACAAACAAACCAGTTGTAAGTTAAGACAGTATTGCTACTCTTCGAACAAACTGCCCTGTTTGCCCCGAGTCACAACAATGAAAACCACTAGTCTTTTATTTAGCTACAAAGAAATATCATAAATCTAAGGTCATTTTCTATGCAAAATAATTATTAATTGTCCAGGGTTTAAAATTCCAGTTTTTTGCCAGAGTAAAAGTGTGATTTTCCAGAAATTTTTATTGTACGGCTCGCCGAATTGATCGTGTTCCCAGAACTACAAAATTAGTTTGGCTGCTTGCCAGTTTATACGCAACTCCCTTCGTTTCATGTTACTTGCATGCTAGGCGAACATGCACGGATGGGTTTTGGGATCACGATCGACCATCCCACACACTGTGACAATTTTATTACTTTTTTCCCCATTGATTTCTATTTTAGTGATCTACTGTTAAAACCAGTGTAGAATCACTATACCTGTGACATTAAGCTCTTCTTTACTGAACAGTGGCGATTTAGAGTGTTAGCTGATTAAGAATTGTAAAATGTGATATTTAAGTAGTGCTCTGTTGCTTTAAGGAATGTCAGCTATATATCGATTGATCATTGCTTGGCCTAAACTCAATGTGTCAAAAAAGTGGCAAATCCAGACCGATTTGTTGTCATGGAAACCTGAAATTTGTTTGGTATGATCTCATTTTCAATAGGAGTGTAGTTTAGCATCATATTAAGGTGCATTCCAAATTTGAACTCTCTATCTTAAGCGGCGTGGCTTCTATCCTGTTCACAACGTCATGTCAGAAAAAGGGACAGATCTGGACATATTTGTTGCCATGGAAAACTGAAATTTGTTCGGAATAGACCCATTTTTAATAGGAGTGTAGTTTTGAATCATATTAAGCTGCATTTCAAATGTGAACTCTCTATCATAAGCAGTTTGGCTTCTATCTTGTTCACATTGTCATGTCAAAAAAGTGACAGATCTGGACATATATGTTGCCATGGACACCTGGAACTTTCTTTGAAATGATCCTATTTTCAATAGGAGTGTAGTTTAGCATCATATTGAGCTGCATTCCAAATTTGAACTTTCTATCTTAAGCAATTTGGCTTCTATCCTGTTCACGTCGTCATGAGGGAAAGTTGGACCGACAGACAGACAGACTGACCGACCGACCATCCGACAGACAGAGTGACTTATAGAGCTGCTCAGTCGCAGCTAAAAATTCATCTCCTGTCGCTCAGACACAATTTCCAAGTATTCTAAATAGCTTCTAAAATAGTAATTTTATGGACAAATTTGGAGGTTGATTTAGGGTACTTAAAGTCACTTCACTTGTGTGATGACAAAACCGGTGAACAATAACAACCTGTTGTCTCCCAGGTGTAGAGTTGTTGGTGAGCTCAGCTGAGCCTCATCCTGTTTGATCGGTGTTTAACTTCATACTCAGGAGTAAAAATTCACTTTTATGACACGGATTGTCCATTTCATACTGTTTCTTAACTAACTATGATGGAAAACCGAGAGGAAATCTTGTAAAAACCAACACTGCAATTGCCACAGCGACATCATGTGACTGCCTCATATACTTGACGGTCAACAGACGGACTTGATCTTGAGAACTGTACATCAATTGTTTGTTTGATTGGGGTTTAACGTCGTACTCAAGGGTATTTCACTTATATGACGACGGATTGTTTCTTGCCCTATAATGGTTGAAAACCCAGAAGGAATCTCATAAAAAGTACCACCCCGCGATTGACGGAGTCACATCTTGTGACCCACTCATATACCGGAGGTTCGACAGACGGACTCTATCCCATTGCTTCATTACACTTCTATTTGATTTTTTAGATTGATTGGAGTTTAACATCCTATATTTAAGTTTATTTTTCTCATATGACAATGTGCCAGCTCAATGGTTGAATGATACCCCAGGACAATCACAGGACACAATGCAAGGACATCACAAACAGATTCGTTTAATGCTGCTCATTAGCTTTTGAGAGCACCAGGGCAACTGGAAGCTCCCCACAAGCCCTCCGCAACTTTGTATTACCTGGAATCTCTCTATTTGGTGTAAGACACACACCTGCAAAAGAAAAATAGTAAATTAGAAACATAAATTAAATTATTTTATTTTAATCAACGCATGGACAACATGATTTGTAACATTGACTTTGGTGTTGATGGGAACCCTTCTCATGATCTCAATAATAATTGAGAAATGATAAAATCTGAATATTCAATCAAAATCCAAACTACCAATCAACCAGACTGTAACTGTTTCTCACAAAAGTAGATGTGTTAAGACAGAGTATAATAAAGCAAAATGTAAACAAAGCAAGAGGAAATGAGCTAGCCAAAATAACTATGACTAGAATTCATATTACAACAGCATTGCAAAAAGGCAATTCACCGGATGCAAAATCAGGGGTTCATAGACGTTCATAGCTGGAGAATAAACTCAATTTGAGACATCATTTTCACGCATAATTTAAAAAAAACTCAATTCAGACTCCATTTCTTATGTTTAAGTATGTTTAAAATAAATAGTTGGATGTTATAAAATGAAAACAATTAAAAAAAAAAAATGTGAAGCGTTTCCATAATGTTGGAAAGTTAATTTTCCTCCAGAGCTAAGTAAAGACAGCATTGCTACTCTTCAAACAAACTGCCCATAGCCAGAGGCTGGTACAATATATTGACAGATGGCACGACAGGTTGCCCCTTAGCTCAGAGAGCACTGAGGCACAGGAAGCTCTTCCCAACCACCATGACCCATTCCACAGTTATCTCCCTTATTGAAAAAATAACCTATCAAATGGCTAATACCCTAAATCCCCTCAAATTTCATTCATGACCTGCCAATCGTCTTTGCTTGTGATGACAAAATTACAGCTTGTAATCAAATAAATTTATGTTTTCTGATAAATATTGATGTTTTCTAACTGAAAAATTCATCTTCTGCCTCTCACCCACAATTCTTAAACAGAGTCTTCAACAGTTTCAAAAATGGTAAATTATATGGACAAATTTGAGGTGATTTAAGGTACCTAATCCTAACTAATGTTTAATTTGTTAACATTTGTACTTACATCCAATGCCTTTGTCTCTGTAACAGTAGCCGAGAAAAACGACAAGAATGACACCGAATGTAACACCACAGAAAACCCCCAGTATTGTTTTGGTCATTTTATCATTCTGAGGTGGTCCAACGTGAGTTATTACAATGGCATCTGAACCTACAAAAAAATTAATTAACCAGGTAACTGTAGTTCTTGTTACAATACCATTTATTAATTTGGACAGTATAATCGATTGATTGGTTAATAACTCCACAATCAAGGGTATTTCACATATATGTTGCAGCCTGGGCCAGTTGCTTTTAGTCGCTAACACCAGATTAAATCGTTAATAGTGGAGTAGAGATAGACCTACAACATGGCGGGACCTCGGCTTATTGGGGGTTTCAGTCTGAGTCAGAGGTCATGGTTAGGTTATTTAAGACCTCTGTCGTCATTTTGACACTTTGTCAAAACCCTCGACGCCTGCGGCGGCTCAGGTTTGGATTTGGGTTTGGACTATGACCGATGTTGAGGGTTTAAACACCATTCTAACCCGAAAAAAGACAAAATAAAAAGAGCTCCCATGTGGCCTCAAAAGTCGCTCTTACTAAATTCCCCGTTGTATGCAGTAAACTGTCAACAACCAATCAGAAATAGGAAGTTGCCTCCCCTGGCATAGCGTGCTGCCCATGACAATGCCATCAGACTCGGCAGAGATGTAAAACAGCAAAAAAAATTCAAAAACAATTTTTCTGATATTTTGATGCCATAAATTATAGCGATTGCAAAGTAAACATGTTTTAACTATGTTCGCGACAACCAATTCCATCATTGTGCTGTGTGTTCTATGAAATTAAGAAAGCTAAATTTGAAGTGGAGGCGGCCATGTTTGTTTTTTATATTATCGGAAATTTCGTAGATCATTCTCACGCTGGGATGTAAGGTGTGTTTACCTCCTTGGGAATTGAAAATATCACAATACCAAAACTTTGTTTACGGAATAATGAATTAATTAGTTTTAACTATTTTTTTTTTTTTTTTTCAACATGGATTTTAACTATTGGTATGCTCATGCAGTGTGAGTCTGTGAAGGGAGGGAGTCGGAACTGCGGTCATTGTTGTCGGTCATAGTTGTCTCATTAAGACCGCTGAACCGTGTACCGTATTATGTATATTTGCGCCACAGCACGTAACCCGTGGAGGGTTTAGAATAGAAGATTAAATATATTAGCACTTCAAGCAACAGGTCCCAGGGAATAACCTCGAATCCCCACCCACTTCAGCATGTATACTGCCACCAAACAGCATGAGTAATATATGAGTAAGAAAACGTGCTAGGCCTTAAGGATACTCTAACCCCCCCTCAGCTCAAAATTTGAGATTTTTTATTATTCCATATTCAAAAAGTTGAGATAGTGGTAATTATCTTTTCACATTTCATCTCAACATATTAAACTAAAGAAAGGCCATTCAGATTTTTAATATCTTTTTTAGTTTTTTAGATTAAGTTATAAGAAGTTGAAATTTCCCTATTTTGACTCATTTTGGGGATTTTTGATCTTTAACACAATATTGCAAGAAAACTAAGACAAACAGGAAGAAACTGAATGACCTTTTTTTGGTTCATATAATGTATTACATGTCGAGGTAAAATTGAACAGTTGTCATAAATTGTGTAAAAGAAGTAGTAATTTGAAAAAGAGGTAGCAAAAATGTACTTTTATGCAAAATATTTTTTCTTTAAGTTTTAGAATTTTTTTTTTTACTTATTATTGTTCTGCAAACGAAGACGATTCAGAATATATAGCCATGTGTTGCAAAATTCACAGTAGTTTAGAAGTAAAATGGCGAAATGTCAAAACACTCTGTAGGGGGGTTAGAGTATCCTTAAGGGTATTTCACCAGAACACCACAAGAAACAAACTTGTTATACTTTTTTCTAAGGTGACTGGGCTTGAATATTATAACATGCAACAAGTAGTTTAGCAGAATCTCTACGCTACCTTAAATATAATTTGAATATTTCCTTAATACACACAGTAAACAAATCTCAAATGTTTGGTTTGTTTGTGGTTTTACAACATATTTAAGTTATTTCGCTCATAACTGTCCACCAGTCAAATGGGAAACAACAACAAAAATGCCACATTATATAGGCATTTTGTTGGCTAATTACTCAGGGGCAACAGGGTACAGTACCCCATCACCAGCCCTTCACTAAATCCCGAATGAGCAACAAGATGGCAGTACGTACCTGGGCGTGTCTTAACGCTTCCATCGCCAAATTCCTTTTGTTGACTGACAGCTAAGAAAAAAACAAAAATAATATGGTTAGAAATATTTTGTTCAGTTGTTCTTAAAGAAGTAGTCATTTTATCAGTTATTCTTGTTTCACAGCTCTATATGTTCATAAATTATTATCACACTTTTAGGGGTATAACTGAATTTCAGCCTTTATCAAAATGACCATCAGGGGAGATAACTTTAAATACTATGTCAATAAGTTGTCCACAACAGCCATCTATAATGGTGTATTTAGCTTACACTGTGACAGTTTACAGTCACATTATTACACAAGGCAATTAAATTGTGAAAAGTTTTTTATGGTCGGAAAATGACTATTGCTCCAGTGGTTAGTAAAGAGAGTCACGTTAGTCTATACTCAGGACATAAAAGAGTAGAAGTTTATATACATGTGCAGAATATGTATAGTTAAAATTGAGATTGTCCTGTAAAGTGCTGTTGGGGAGAATGGATCAAACAGGGTCTTCCCATGGCTATGCAAACTTACTTATAGGTTTCCAAAATCGTTTGAAGTGTTCCTCTTAATTTGCATTTTGCTATTGATTTTGACAAATTTTGTCAATCAGATCAAGAATGAAGTTTATATTATATAGCAATTTTGCGTTACTTTTCATTAATGCATATTTGTGTATTTTAAAAAACAGAGGCAACTGCAAATGTTAGGTCATCTCATAAAATTTTAAAGGACCGATTTTTGGGTTATGCCAGAAAAGATTACAGCACAGACCTGTGAAAGCCCCGCAAGTCAAATTTGTAAAAATATCTTCCAAAACATTTTAAACATTTCAGCAAGCCATTCTTCTGCGTAGCAGTTACAAAAAAAGTAGGGAGTACATTTCGTCAGCCTTTTTTCCCATATTTTTTTAATACAGTAGAAGGTTCAATACGTTAAAATTGTTTAATATTTTCTTCAAAAACACAGTTTATGTTTGACCATGCTTGGCTTTATTTATGCAATTCATTTGTGGTAAACATTGGATCTGAAGGTATTTCCCAATACATGTATATTACTGTATACAACTTACAGCATTGACACTGTGTGATATGAAAACCACCTAACGACACCATCACCCCAGTCAAGGGAATTCTTAATGTGCTAAGGCCAGTTGCTTGAAAGGCAATAAACCACGATCACCAGATGCAATCATCATCGATTTTGTTTTCTTTGTTTGATTAGGGTTTAATGTCGTGCTCTTTCACTTATATGACGACGGATTGTCCACTTCACACTGTTCCTTGCCTTATTACTGTGGAAAACCGAGAGGAAACCTCGTAAAAAACCACCCCCGAGATTGCCGGAGCCACATCTTGTGACCCACCTGAGTCCCACGATATCCTGAATGGTACATCCAAGCAGGATATCGAGGATTAGAGATAGAGTTAACATGGAGTGAGGTCATCTAATAAATGATTAAAATGAATAGTGCTTAGAGCAACCAGATCTAGGGCATTGTTCCTCAAAGCGATCTTAGCATAAGTTGATATTAATTACCATGACAACACAATATTGGTTGCCATGGCTAAGATAAAATAACATGGCTAAGATCTCTTAGTAGAACGGGCCCTGGAGTGAATTTTCAATAACTGTAAAACCCATAAAAGTACTGTAGAATAATGTACGTACCTCTTATTGGCACACAGTGAGACTTTGTCATTCCACATGGCGTGTCACAATTCTTTAAGGTCAGCTGTAAAATTGTTTTAAAATTTTAGTTAAAATTCGTTGGTTGATTGGTGTATTAACCCTGTACACTTCATTTTAGGACGGAGGTGTGCACTGACACTTAAAGTAACACACAGTCCCATAAAATGTGATTGATTGATTGGTGTTTTATGCCGCACTTACGGTTATTTCACTTATATGACGGCGGTGTATTCCAATAATAATTGACACTAGCATAACCAAGATGTGAAACATTTCCATAATGTTGGAAATTTAAATTTCCTCCAGTGCTACGTAAAGACAGCATTGCTACAAACTGTCCTTCGCCAGTGTCTTTGTTGTGATGGAAAAGTCATGTTCCTCCAATACACTGCCCAGACCAAGAATCACAACATCTTCAGACCTCCATGAATTCTCAGTTTTTATCATTTGTTTGTTTTGTTTGATTAGGGTTTAATGTTGTACTCAAGGTTATTTCACTTATATGACGACGGATTGTCCACTTCACACTTTTCCTTGCCCTATTATGGTGGAAAACCGAGAGGAAACCTCGTAAAAGCCACCCCTGTGATTGCCGGAGCCACATCTTGTGACTCACTCATATACCGGAGGGTTGACAGACAGACTTGATCCCGTGAACAGTACATCAAAGTAGGCTCTAGAAAGCGCACTCGCTAACCACTTAGGCACGGGTGCGGGCCTCAAGTTTGATGAAACTCCTTTATAAAAAAACTAGCTCAGTTAGAACAATTACATTTTTTTCTTTCTGAGAATAGAATAATTTGAAGAAAAATAAGAATATTAATTATTTAGTTATTTGAGAAAGACGTGTTGAAACAATCAATGAGAGATTCATAAACAATAAAATAGGTTTTGCATTCATCTATGCCATGATTAACAACATACTCACAGTTAAAAAGTATTTCCGTAACTGCAGATTGTTGAACACCACTATGTTGGCCCCATCCTGGAAAAATTTGTTTTCTTTAGACATTAATCTGATCTATATGTTTAATTGTTTGAAACAGGTTTTATTTATAAATGTGTGATAGTTAAGGTTATCATTTGGTCATTTATTTATTTGAATGGTGCAGTTCTCAATCAATTCAATTATATGACGACAGATTGTCCACTTACTGCTCTGCCTTCCTACTCACATAAAGTGGATTTGTTCGATCAGGGCTTAATGTCGTACTCAAGGGTATTTCACTTATATAATGACAGATTGTCTACTTCACATCGCTCCTTGCCTAATTGCAGTGGCGAACCTTATAAAAACCAGCCCACGCGATTGTCGGAGTCACATTGTGTGACTCACTCATGTACCTGATTGTCAAAAGATGGATTAGATCCCTGTTTGTTTGTTTGATTGGGGTTTAACGTCGTACTCAAGGGTATTTCACTTATATGACGACGGATTGTCCACTTAA
>JAVFBX010229284.1:0-10922 GCA_034783855.1 Mopalia kennerleyi | reverse complement strand
TGAATACCTAACTTTTAATCTAAGCGATAACAAAAATTTGGTTCATTTTGAGCCCAAGGGGTCCAGCAAGACCTTAAGTCATGTTAACTTGTCCTAAATTTATCAATATTTACCTGCTTGATTGATTGGTGCTTAAGGGTATTTCCCTTACATGACGGCTGTGTATTCTAACAATAATGGACACTAGCAAAACCAAGATGTGAAGCTTTTCCATAATGTTGGAAAGCTTATTTCCTCCTGTGCTAAGTAAAGACAGCATTGCCTCTCTTCAAACAAACTGCCCTTAGTCAGTTTGAACAGATTCTAGTTCAGAAATTTTGCAGGTTGAAACCTCTCCGGGAATCGAACCCATCACCCTCGGAGTTAGGCACTGAATCACCAGCAGTAAATGCTGGTAGAAGGCCGGGTGGCTTAGTGGTTTAAATGGCCGGCATTTACTGAGATGTGGAAAAGATTTAATAAATCCAAGTGTTAAACATGTACCTTACTCAATTTTTATTTGATTTTGCAACATGTCTCAAGCAGGCATGTTGTAAAAAAAACCCATTAATTACCTATATCACTATTCTCACGACTTATTATCTGGAAGTCCCATTGTTTCAGCTGGGCATAGTTGCCATACATGCTGAATATCTCATCTGTGAAGAGCATGGCCTCTTGACCTCCGACCCCAGCTGTGACCTCCATAATAGCATCATTCTTATCACCTGACTTGTCAGGAATTAGCAAATCAATTACCTGAAATCAGAAAATAATTAGTACATTTTACAGCCAGAATTCAATTTGGTCCCATACTTCCATTAAACCTGCTTCATTATCTGATTTAATAAACATACTAAAAGTTTATTCCGTCTTTAGATGTGATCATGTCATTAAATGCTTAATCAAGAGCTATTTAACAAACAAATACTGGAAGATATTTTTAATGTAAAATAATTTAAAGCAATATATTATTTTTGTGTGTTAGCCACAGGTTGAATAAACAATAAATTCACCCTTATTAAATGTCATTTGACCACGGATAATAACAAATATGAAACCACATAATAGTTTACAAATATGTTTACATCAAAACTTCACACACTTGATTGACTTTCAACGTCTCAAAAATAAAATGGTTCAATCAAGTTTTTGAACTGACCATTTTCTGTCCTGGTCAATTTGGTCTGGTCATAAAATATCATACCTGCATTTCTAACGCCTCTATCTCATATTTACACCTGGATGACTCCTCTTTTGCCAAATGTTTCATTTCCTCGTCATTTGTGGGCAGATCTTCAATGGAATAATAATTATCTGATTCAACATTCAGCTCATTCAGATGTGTAGTACATGACATAATAATAACATTATTCAATTTCAAATATTTAACAAGAGTTTTAGTAAACCTGTCATCACCCTCCTGGGGTGACCATGGTAAACCAAGACCTTTCAGACAATGCCACGCAACATGCCATGTTCTAAGGAAGAATGCCAAAAAAAAGGGAAATTGATTTGGGTACCAGTCAAACTATGGTAACCATGGAATTTTTTAAATAGTGTTAATGGATTTGGTAATGATTTGGAATGATTTGGTAACGATTTGGAATGATCCAATCAGACAGACTTAAAATGATGAATCCGTAATAGGAAAAGGCAGAACTACAGTTTATGGTTAATGTGCCTACCAAGTTTAATAAAAATGGCTTTATAGTCTGAGAGTTCTGCTCCGAAAAGGGATTGGAGCCATCCGGCTAGGCCAGGCCAGACAGACGGACTGGTTTTTAGAAACATGCGCATGATGAATCCGTAATAGCAAAAGGCCCACTACAGGTAATGGTTAATGTGTCTACCATGTGTCTACCAAGTTTCATAAAGATAAGCATTACAGTTTTTGAGTTCTGCTCTGGAATCTAAATTTACTTCTGATTAAGGCTAAGGCTAACTTTGTATCCATAGAAACAAGTAAACTAAAAAAAAGGTAAATAGGTTAAAGTAAAAGGCACAACTACAATCGATGGTGAATGTGTCTACCAAGTCTCACAAAGATAGGCCTTGTAGTTTTCGAGTTATTCTTCGGAAACAGATTGAAGCCATCCGGACTGACAGACTGACTGATTTTGAAAATGATGAATCTGTGATAGCAAAAGGCACAACTAAAGTTAATGGTTAATGTGCCTACCAAGTTTCATAAAGATTGGCTTTATAAATTTTTCGAGTTCTGCTCTGGAAACTGATTGGAGCCATCCGCCCAGGCAAGCTGGACACTCAGACATACTTTTTTGGTACATTTTCATAAATGGATCTCTAAACCATACAACAACTGCTTTAAAAATTATATTTCATGTAGTGAAATGCTCCAAAACATTTCCTAACTGGCATTATACCAGAGAACATCTGATTATCTAACAAGTCAAAACACTAATGTACATAGGCTACATTTAAATACCAAAATAATAAAAAGCATATACATGTATATACATAAATATTGTTTGTCACTGATATAAATCTATGCCATAGAGCAGCACTTACCTTTAACTAAGCTAATAATTTCTTCTAACTCCGATGATTTATTCAGTAACTCTGAAACTCGGTCAACAATAAACCCAAGCTGTGTAAATTCTTTACTTATTGTTATCTCATTCCGTGACAGTCTTTCACTTTGATTTTCATAGTCAAATTTGAGATGCAAAAGATAGTTTCTGAAGAGTTCGTTTTTCAGGCAATACTTTTCCATATCAGTCTGTGTAGCCAAATGTCGATGATTATGACAGAAATTACACTGATCATTATACATAAAAAGCAGTGTGTTCTGATGGTCATGTCTTAATGTGGACAACACAGATCTTGACTTTGTTGAAAACTTTCTGCATGAAACTCTTCCACTTAACAGACTCCTATGACGACTGAACAGACCCGAGCGACTGGTCAGACGGCTGAACAGACATGAGTGACATGAAGGATAGCCTGACGTCACGCTGTAGTCTTGTAAGATCCTACTAACAATTCTCAAAGATGGCACTAAACTCTGAAAACTTGACATCCTCAATGGAGCCATCTGTAAAACAAACAAAAAAGTTTTTTTAAGTGTTAAACATGATCAGTAATTACTAATACAATCAAGTCATTATCAGACTGATTTAACACAATATTAACAAAACAAATTTTGGGAGGATTTAAAGACAGTGACACGAACAGTATTACTTAAATGTCATCTTTTCCAGAATTTAAAGATAAAGGTATTTTAAGTTTTAGAAACAAAATGACATAATTTTATTTCTTAATATAAATTCTTAGGAAAGATTAATAGTTCGTTCTTAATCAAACGTGATATCCCTTACATGTTTCTTGCTGTAGTCGATAAACTCACATTTTGGTTAAGTTTTATTCTATTCTCTGGGATGTGAGGAAATCTGTTTTCTAAAAAATTTTAGAGCATAATATAAGTTTTAGAATCAGAAGATTGCAAACAGTATTACACTGTAGTAGTGCATTCATTCTGTCCATTCTTTTGTGAAAATGCTGTTGTTTTGTTTAATATCTTTATAATTATAAAAATGGCCCTTCTTCCAGGAGGTTGAACGTAACATTTCATGTATTTATGTATTTTTTTATCTGATGAAAGATCAACTTGATTAAATCCCATTTATATATAATTGGTCAGCAATAAAGCCATGACCTTCCTCTGGTTGCTGGCAAACCAACCCAGATTTGGTCCGCAGGAATCGACTGAGAGGCGAAGGGGGATGCGTGGACCAGCAGAGTACGGTATCACACTGGTCAGCAGCCTCTAGACCACTCCACCATGAAAGCTTTATCAATTTTATGTTAATGGGAGACTCGGGAAGTTGGCAAGGGAGGTAATTTTATCCGTGCAAAGCGGTCCTCTGACGTCACAACATTCGTGATAGTGGAGCTTTTACATAACGTCATAAACATTTTTGCATTGTGACGTTATTAAAAAAGTCTACAAATCTCGACCGTTTTGACTTCAGAGGACTGCTCTGCACGGATAAAATTACCTCCCTTGCCAACTTTCAGAGCCTCCCATTGAGAGGGCACATGTGATTCACGTTTTATATTTACGAATATAAAATATATTTGTTTGTTTCTAGAGCTGTTTACATTCATTCATTGCTTAACTCTGGTGATCTATGTTCTCTCGTGTCTTGCCATCTGTTACCCTGTTCCCAAGTTGGTTCACAGCCAACTAGTACATGCATAACTAAAATCTCATACTCACAAACTGTGTCCCCGACTAAGGATAATGGTAAACTCAATCTAATTAAAATCAAATCGCAAAAAAGCTCCCTGTTTTTTCTTTGTCGCTATATTGAGATCTAACACAATCACCCCCAACTATAATGTCGATTGGTCACTTAAATTGACCAATCACAGAGCTGCTTCCCAATTCTGGTTTGTAAAAGCCTAATATTTCCGCCGACATACCAAAGTTTCCTGACCGCGTATTTTTACATGACCAACAGATACATGCACGCACAATCAACATACACCATTCAAAAAATAAATTTTGAGTGGAATAAGATTTTCCCCTCTTTATATGCAGCTTACAACATTGACACAGATGAAAAACGGACAACTTCTGCTTGTTTTGGCTGAATTCGTTTTTAACCATGACCCCGTATTATCTGTGTTTTTATTGGACAACTGGAACTGTGACCTTTCGTGAACCCCAGTAAGCTTGACCTAATTGAACTGCATTAGTTGAGTGATTGCCTTAGATCTCAATATAGCGACAAACAAAACACGGAGAGCATTATGAGATCTGATTTTAAATAAATTGAGGTAAACTGGGTAAGCCTACTCTTGCAGAGCCATATTATTACTTGTATGATTTAATGCGCATAGTGGGAGAAGACCGAGTCACTGCCATTGACTTTGATGGAGGAACTTATTACATCTAGTGAGACCCAGAATACAGCCTGAAAATCATATTAAAAGTTTTTATTACTCTGAGGAAAATCCATTTGCAATAGTATTATTAAATATCACAGGATATAATCACAGAAAGCCACTTATAGCTTACGGTCAAGGGCTTAGGCAGACACCTGTCCAAATGGACACTCTGAAGTGAATAATTGCCTCATTTGGACACCCTGTTTGAAGAAACTTTAACATGCTGGAGATAGGAAAACTGTCAAAATTGGACACCCAGTTATTTGAAAAGTGAAGCATAATGACCCCCTACTTCTGATTTCTGGCTAAGCCCCTGCTTACGGTGCTATTGCCATGTAATAACTCCATCTTTCTATGGTAGGGAAACTTTGAAGAACTCATCCGGCAAATTTCTGTTATTCAGTTTTCTTGAAGTATATATATAGATGTGAAAATAAATGAGATATTGTCTCTGAAAAAATCTTTGTTTTAATGATCTTACTTGTATGTAACTTGGTGCACTGCTTA
Organism: Mopalia kennerleyi; assembly: GCA_034783855.1. Lineage (NCBI taxonomy): Eukaryota > Metazoa > Mollusca > Polyplacophora > Chitonida > Mopaliidae > Mopalia > Mopalia kennerleyi. Next base: position 5,519 of record JAVFBX010229284.1, on the reverse strand, counting down.
TAGTCAATGAGTGCGGGAACATTTTACTTCATTACGATGAAGGATTAACTCCTCAACATCCTATTGACAGGGCTAGATGTCCCCATAAATGTATATTATACAGCTATGGTATCCTTTAAATAGTAACTAGCCATTTGTGACTCTCCTTTTATATTTATTGATTCTTGAAATTTGTAAAATTAGAAAATATCAATGGATATTAACTATCTACCACTGCTGCAATGACCCATAGGTCTAGTCACTCTCCGTAGAAACATTTTGATTTTGATATTTGTTGCATTCTACTAGTAGTCCTGATATAACTGAGAATTTATACGCCTATATAGCCTAACGGCTGCTATATATGCATATGAATTGTCGGTTATATCAGGACTACCCCGATCACTACTTATATAGAAAAGAGAATATTTGAAATTAAGGCCCACTAAATAAAAAACTGTTGAGCATTGGTCCGAAGGGCTCAGACGATAGTTTTTGAGTTATTCTCTGATGGGCAAAATCTAATACACACCCTAATTTCAACTTTAAAAAACTTGTTTTCGCCATCAGTCATTATAAAAAACAACAGCTGATCAGGGCCACTCGGACTAGTTTAGATCGGCCATTATAACCGTTTCCGTTTGAGATTTTGTGTGCACCGGATCCCCAAGAGCTTTCGTCGATGAAGCAGATTCTGACCTTAGGACTTTACCTTCATGCCAGATGTTGTGAACGAACAAAGGCGCATGAGATTTAGGTAAGAAGACTTTAAAAGCTAGTTGCTAGACAAACTTTTGGACTGATATAGTGTATATCACTGCTGAACTGATCTAGCTTTAACAACTGGAGAATAGCACCATTTTGGCATTTACCCTAATTTTTCTACGGCCAGTTTGTTTATCGTCTGCTTTCGTTTTATCAATGTCACATGAGAATACCAAAGGACAGATTGATACTCGGAGCGGCAGGATTGGCAACATTTTTTTTTATACAACAAGTAAGTAACATTTCAACGTTTCATGATTATATCGTACTTGAGAAGGGAAATGTATTATTTTAGACGAATGCATCTGTTGTTGCAATGATTAAACGCTGACATAACTAATAGTTTTTGTCGTTTTATTCAGAGATTGCACGCTTTAGATATTGATTTCCCATAATTCCCCCACACGTGGGTCTATTTTCCGGTGTTGTTGAACACATTTCAAAATGACGTCCAAACGTAAAGCAGAGGGACAAGTGCCTGCGGAGGAAAGCGATCAACTGGTCATACGACCTTTGTAAGGCTTTTTTTTAGATGACAAAATGCGATTTAATTTGGAATAAAACAAGTGCGATATATTGCAGCCTAGATAACCATAAGTTGGCGAGTTCTTTTACGAACGAGTAGGACTACGACGTTAAACCCCAATCAAAAAAACAAACAAACGAACCTTCACCGACGTCTTGCGGCGAAATGTTTACGAACCCTTTGCCTGTTTTTGTTTGTCGTACTTAAGGTTATTTCACTAATGTGACTATGTGCGAGCCCATTTGATGTTGGAAACTACCATTGATGTTACACGCAAGAATCTCGAACAAAGACAAGAGCTAGGATAACAATACGTAAAACAAAGACATCACAAATACTGAAATAGATCGGTTCCTTGTACAGTTTTAGGCCTAGTCCTTTTAAAAAGGCTGTCGACGTTTGATATTTATCATGTGGATATTCACAGAGCCTTGACCTTCTTTCCTTCAATTCAATTTAATAAACAGGTTTCTGTGCTAAACACTTTGCGCACCAGTTAAGCAAAACTTCAGAACAAATTTACCTGGTACTTTAAACTGCCACGCGGTCAAGTCAACGTATTTAGCAATCATTTTCTACCTTCAATAATATGTTTTAAGGTAAATTCCACAGTTTGAGAGTGTTTTTGTCGAAATGATAAATATCAAACATTGATGGCTTTTTTAATAGGACTAGTGTAGCTGCAGACCTACACCTAGAATGATAGTTCTTTGTTTTTTAATACGGAAATAGGCCTACAGATTTTCATTTTCCATTTCATATAGCGTGTCCTACTGTCCACTTCTTGACTGTTAATTTTTTGTTATCTTGAACATATGTCACGTAGCATAGACTGCATGACAGATTCCTGGATCTCCTGACGTAACGTTACATAAGCTTATATAGCGACAGACAATCTTTGAAAGAGAAGAAAGAATAAATGTTGGCATTAAATATAGCAGTTTCTATTTCCAATCAAACATAATGCTAGCTCACAACTTAAAACATTATCAGTGATTATTAAAGGGTGTTGAACACAGCTTGAAAAACAATTGCCCTTGGTTACACTGCATAACGAAGTCAGTTTTACATAGCGGGCGCCCCTGTGGGGGAGCGGGTTGGCCAGTCCTGCAGAATAATCCCTCGGCTTACTCGGTCGATCGTAAGAGGCGAGAAAAGAGGAGCTTTCTGTTGCCCTGGTGTTCTCAGAGCTAAAGGGAAACAGGAAGCTGATCTGTTTGTACGTTTTATTTTTGTCTCCGTCGTCATATTAGTGAAATACCCTTGAGTACGACGTTAAACACCAATCAAACAAAACAATACATAGCGGGCTGTTGTAATACGTAGGCCTATAACTCAAGTGAACTGAATGTCCAAAGTTTCTAGCCGACTGATTGTCTGGATCCGTATTTAGTTTTAGGGGGATGAAATACAATACTGAAAGGATTACCACACAGAATCAGATGGCATGTTTATATTATATTTAAAACTTCATTTATTTCTTGTACAATATATATTAAGGTTGATGTTATTTCCCTATGAAAAACTAAACATGGGATTTTGTGTTGCACAATGCTATAGCTACCTCTTGTACCACTTAGTTATGAGATCATATGGACAATAGGAAGCTCCCTCCCAACCATGTGCCCCTTCAACTTTTTTAGGGAAATGACAGGTAAGGCAATTAAAATATGAAAATGAAGATTTGTCAAAAATTCAATTCCATTCAGGCACATAACCTCCCTTACGCCTTCCTTCATTACTAAAATGAGGTTATAAATGTTATCCATTTCAGCCAGTACAATCAGCACTACATGACCTGTCTCTCCAGATCTCAGTCCTTGTACTTTTTGACAAAAAAAGTTTTCTTCCTTGGGATTTAATCTCACTTCATTTGATAGCTAAAGGGCACTGCATTTTAAGGAGTGTTATGTATATTATTTGGGGTGGACATGCAAACCAGATAATTCACATTTTGAACTTTTGCTATATACTTCAACAATGATTGCCTTTATTTTTATGCTGTTATGGTTTTCAGAGGTGCTGGCCAGGAAGTTGGACGATCATGTATCATGTTGGAATTCAAAGGCAAAAAAATTATGGTAAGTCAAAATTGTCTTTGAAACTTTGAGTTGTCACTAATCATTAGATAATTATGTTTAATATGCTTAATATCACAGCTTCATTAAAACACAAAGCAGAACTCATGATAAGAATTTTTTCAGTCGTGTATTTCTCTGGCATATTCCATTTAATACATAGGTTTTGCATATATCTATATAAACTTGCGATTTGAAAAAAAGACTTGGTAAAATCCTACAATTTTCAACAGTCGTGCAGATGACATGGGGGTTTATACACAAAATAAATTTCACATGAACCATTGTCCTTCACTTCAGTCAAATGCCCAAACAAAAAAGAATACTTTTATTCAGAAATGGACTGGAAGCAAATAATTTCAGTTATAAACATATGTTATTTTCCAACCCCAATAAAACTGTTGTAAATGTTTTCAGTGTATTAACCCTTTCACATGAATTTGTGGACAGTCTTACCTCACGCCCACATATACCTTTCAATTTCATTGGCTAATGTGAAATATGCATGAACTTATTTCTTGGTGAAAACCCATTAATTTTCAAGGAATAAATGAGTAAAAGCTGCCACACACGCAGCTCAAGATGCTTTAACGGTAATAGATATCACAAGATTTGTATTGAACAAAACTGAGTACACTCACTTTGAAATTAGGGTGTATATTTGAATTTCAGAATACATATTTTGTATTCATAGGATAGCAGCATAAAATAATTATGCTGCTATATATGTTTATGCCTATCACTCATTACACTGTGGGCCCGCGGCCGTGGCGTAGTGGTTAGCGAGCGCGCTTTCTAACACCTACTTTGATTTACCGTTCACAGGATTGAGTCCGTCTGTCGACCCTCAGGTATATGAGTGAGTCACAAGATGTGGACAATCCGTCGTCATATAAGTGAAATACCTTTGAGTACGACGTTAAACAACAAACAAACAAACATAACACTGTGTTTAATTTAATACTTTATGTACATTGAAGTTTGAATAAACATTTTCAGCTGGATTGTGGTATTCACCCAGGACTAAACGGATTTGCTTCCCTTCCTTTCCTTGATCTCGTTGACGTGGAAGAAATTGATCTCCTCCTTATTAGTCAGTAAGTGATGATTAATTATGTATGTTTCTACTCCAATATCAGATATCACTCAACATGACATCAAAATAAATTCAGTAGCTCAGATTTCAGTTTAAAAAGAAACCTGACATTCATATGAATTGAGGCTCTATAAGAATGTAGTTGATGTAAAATGTCAATTTCGCTTTTTATTATTATGTAAAGGAAAAATGATAATTATCCCCTTTTTCAGTTTTCACCTGGACCATTGTGGAGCGCTGCCATTCTTCCTGGAGAAGACCGCCTTTAAAGGACGATGTTTTATGACCCATGCTTCCAAGGCTATCTATAGATGGTTGCTTTCTGATTATGTTAAAGTCAGGTATGTGTATATACATAGCCCACAGGCCGTGGTCTGTGTTCTTGAGAAAAATGGACCGAACAGGGTCTTCCCAATGTGGTCTAAAAAATGTTCCTCAATTTGTTGCAGATTTTTAAAAATGTTTTCTGAAAGATATGTTTTGTGCTTTATTACGAGTTTCAAGGTTAGACAGACAAAAAAAGTCAACTGGTATCATTCTTAGCCAAATTTGCAACAAAATAAGGCACTCGTTTTTTTTACTTAGTCTGCTAAATTAATTATTTTACTTGGTGTTACAATATTTACATTCTAAAAAATACAGGACAAAAATACACTTTATTGTTTTCTCTCGACATTAATATAGTTTACTATATGTTCTTCTAGTATTCAATCCCACCAAAGTGAATATCTAGTTTCCCCAAAATCAAGTACAATTTCCAGCAGGACCTTAAAAGTATTCCCAAATGGGTTTTAAATCAGATTAGAAGTGGCTGAATTACAAAGATAATACTTTAAACTATAGGTAACATAAATCACATATTTGTCTGACGCTTGTGATATTTCATACAGGTCATTGTTTCTGGGCAATAAATTTGAAGTATATTTATGCTGTCCACTATATAGCAACATTAATTTTCCAACAGAGCACATCACATTGTGGTTGTGTTCTTCACTTTCTGGCCCCGTGGGGGAGCGGGTTGGCCAGCCCTGCAGAATACTCCCTCGGCTTCCTCGGTCGATCGTAAGAGGCGAGA
>JAVFBX010229273.1:0-10923 GCA_034783855.1 Mopalia kennerleyi | reverse complement strand
AGCAGCACAGGATTTGATGACTCAACTGGTGCTTGTGATCCTCTTTAACGGATGATAACCAGAGTTACGATCAGGTTGTGAAAATGGAGAGTGATGTATTGTATTACACACAAACAGTTTTACTTATTTATAGAATATGGTTTTTGGTGGTCTTCTCCTTTAACATATTGCTCAGTGCCCCGTCTCACACAACAAAGCAGCCATACTTTTCACGCCTTTTTCCGGAAGAGCCCTTCGGTTGCTAATGGCAGCACGGACAAATATGTGTGAAGGTAACAGCTTTTAAAATTTATTTTTCTATCATATTTTGTATGAAAGTGATGCACACATTGAAATGTTCACAAATACCAACCCATTCACAAAGCCTATGCTTGTAAGTTATATTGTCTATCTTTTTAAGGCACATGGTCCCCAAAACGCTGCTTACAACTACATGTATATGTATCTTTCTTGATCGTTATCCAAGCCAGAAATTATTCAAGCGCTATCAACCTACTAGATCAACCCATGGCAGATCATCCATGACATGTAAACATTTACATTTTTATTCTCTCGAGTTATAAATCTTTCTTCATGGTCTAGAACAGGATACACCTTTTAAGTCAGTTAAATTCAGCGTATTGTTGCATAGGCAGTCACTAATGGGAATATGCATGCATGCATTCAGTGTTTTATTTAATCCGTTTATCTGACTGAACAGAAGATATGTTCATATTAGGCATAATCCCTAAATGAACAGAAGTTCAGTGTGGTATTGCATTTCATGCTGGTTTCATCATGTCAGTGAAATGCTCAATACATGTATCTACTTAATTGTTAACAAGAATTATTTAGGCTATTATAGGTTTGGAAATTAACCCCTTACAGATACATCTAATAAGATCCTAAAGGATAATTATCAATTTATATAGATATAGGATTCCAAAAAAAAAATCATATAACATTTTTTTGCAAGACACCAAAATAAATTCGGACAACTTTATGGTGTGTTTAAAAAAAAAAAATTATTTTTTTTATCTTCATGTAAAGCCATGGGTTACTCATCTTCCCGAGGTAAAGCTGATAAGAAGATAGTCGCATTAAGCCTCTCTCCCTTTCTTACCTTGCCTCCAAAGGCTGACCACGGCTACTTTCGGATGACCTCTCTTTACTCTACCCAATAAGATTGGGGTTCTCTTAGAATAAGAAAGAGACGGTCTAAACACAGGACGACAAGTAGGCTATTTTTGTAATGTATATTCACGATATTAGTACCATTAACGAGTCCTGGCGTCATCACAGCCATGTTAATTGTCCGTGACGCCAAGCTTGTTTGTTTGATGTGTAAACGCCTTTTTGATTAGCCTACGTGTTTCTACCATAGTCCAATGAAAATCGAGTTACAGCAAGGGATAGTATTGTGTAAGTCTCATCCTACACATACTGACCCTTGCGTAGGAAGATGTGGGTTACTGGGCTCTTCATGATCTTCTGAACATACATATATGTAGATTTTAGTGTCTCACCTTTGACTGTGGCACGGTCTTGCTGTCCATCTGACTAAACCGTCCCATCTTATGAATCATCGCCTGAACTGACTCATCCGTGTCACATCCAAGGTTTACCGTCTCTTCCTTCAACTTCTGAAACCTGGAAAACAGTTCAGGGTAAACAGTGTAGCTGTTACATTACCATGGTAAATGCTTTCCACAATATAAGGAGTCCGTCTTCATTAAATATTAACAGAAGTTTTTGATGTGTACATCCAGTCATGCCAGTAGGTATATACATGTACATGTATATCACACAGGTTTCTACATCTAATTTCTGGTATTTTTCTAAATCAAGTTTCTGGAATATTCAGTGGTCAGTATATTCAGGTTTCTTGTGTTTTCAGTGGTCAGTATATTGAGGTTTCTTGTGTACTCAGTGGTCAGTATATTGAGGTTTAGTGTGTACTCAGTGGTCAGTATTTTCAGGTTTCTTGTGTATTCAGTGGTAAGTATATTCAGGTTTCTTGTGTATTCAGTTATCAGTATATTCAGGTTTCTTGTGTATTCAGTTATCAGTATATTGAGGTTTATTGTGTACTCAGTGGTCAGTATTTTCAGGTTTCTTGTGTATTCAGTGATCAGTATATTCAGGTTTCTTGTGTTTTCAGTGGTCAGTCTATTCCAGTTTCTTCAGTACTCAGTGGTCAGTATATTCAGGTTTCTTGTGTATTAAGTTGTCAATATATTCAGGTTTCTTGTGTATTCAGTGGTCAGTATATTCAGGTTTCTTGTGTATTCAGTTGTCAATATAGTCAGGTTTCTTGTGTATTCAGTGGTCAGTTTATTCAGGTTTCTTGTGTTTTCAGTTGTCAGTTTATTCGGGTTTCTTGTGTACTCAGTGGTCAGTATATTCAGGTTTCTTGTGTATTCAGTGGCCAGTTTATTCAGGTTTCTTGTGTACTCAGTGGTCAGTATATTCAGGTTTCTTGTGTATTCAGTGGTCAGTATATTCAGGTTCCTTGTGTATTCAGTGGTCAGCCTATTCCAGTTTATTGTGTACTCAGTGGTCAGTATATTCAGGTTTCTTGTGTTTTCAGTTGTCAGTTTATTCGGGTTTCTTGTGTACTCAGTGGTCCGTATATCCAGGTTTCTTGTGTACTCAGCGGTCAGTATACTCAGGTTTCTTGTGTATTCAGTGGTCAGTATATTCAGGTTTCTTGTGTACTCAGTGGTCAGTATATTCAGGTTTATTTTGTTTTCAGTGGTCAATATTTTCAGGTTTCTTGTGTATTGTTAATTGTATTTGAAAAAAGTTCCCTTTTCAACTGCAAATAAACAATATTTGAACGAAATTCAATTTGATTTGAGCTTTTATTTAAAATACGGTGTCAAATCACAGTTTATTTAATTTTGGTAAATCAAAAATTAAATTTTTGAAAAAAATGTACTGAAGAAAACGACTGTCTCGGCCGTTCTGCGATGCAATATGGCATAAGTAAAACTTTACAGTAGTACTTTGTTATCCAATTGCCTTCTTTTAAACCCAGCTACAGCTACAACCTAATGCTGCATATGTATATGTACGAATACTTGCTTAGTTCTGTCCAGTAAGGAATTCCTTAGATATAAAACTATCAGTTCATTGAAAGCAAACAGACAATAGCCGATTAAAAGTGGTCAGTTCATGGGAAATGGTTTGACAGATTTTGTTACTATTAGTTTGTTTTGGACCGTGTGTCACCTATGATTAAGGAAACCACCCTCGACACCAGTCCATTTTAACACTATACAAATTTAAGTTGGTTTATTTACCATTCTGATGGTTGTATTTCCATACTGTCTGTATTAAATGAGAATTTTTTTAAAGCTCTTTTCATCTCTTTGAAGTGTTGTTCAAATAAAGGGGGTGTATTCTCCAACACATTGAACTTAAACTCAAACAGTGCTATCCTCTCCCTATAACAAAGATAAAAGTATATCAAGTTAGTCATTGTCCAGAGACTGGAGATGTAAATCTTGGTGGAGACAAGAACAATTTTCTTTCTCTACATTGAAAATATATGAAGATCACATGGCTAGGGGAAAACTGCGGAGGTGTCAGGGTAAGTCAATGTTGAAGAAACTGAAAACGAAAGTTTCAGGACATAGATGCACTGTGAATAACTGCCGTATAGATTTATTTTCCCATACAAGGATTGTTTGTTTGATTGGGGTTTAACGTCGTACTCAATGGTATTTCACTTATATGACGACGGATTGTCCACTTCACACTGTTCTTTGCCCTAGTATGGTGAAAAATCGGGAGGTAACCTGGTAAAAACCACCCCCGCAATAGCCGGAGCCACATCTTATGACTCACTCATATACCTGAGGGTCGACAGATGGACTCGATCCCGTGAATGGTACATCGAAGTAGGCGTTAGAAAGCGCACTCACTAACCACTACACCACGGCTGCGGGCCCGCTGTAAAAAGGAAATAAAATACCTAATATAACAATGTCATATTTGAAACAAGTTTATTAAAGTTTGACATTTATAAGTCAGAAATTTCTTTTTGGAGTGGTCCCCAGTTATCCAAACCTGGCTCTTGACCTCTGGTATTCTTTAGTGGAGATTTATTTTAAGACAACTGCCCATATAAGTTTCAGAATTGTGCATCAGTAAAATATCAATGACCTAGAAACTTTTGCATTGAATTGAATACAAATGCAAATCAAATGTTTAAAGCACGTCAGACATCATATGCTGTTGACAAAATGCCAGCCTACCAGCACCAGTCACCTACAGATGTATCAAGAACTTTAATTACTATACATTTACAGGTCAACGAAGGATCTTGAAACTGATTGGTTAATTGTAAACATAGATTACATATCATGTTGTTATTGGCTGAAAAGTAGGTCAGACTGATCCACAACATGACAAGGGTCTTTTGCAAGCACATCTGCACATGTCTACTTGTAGCTATTTAAAATAGCATTTTAACACTTTTAATGAGCTTTGGTGAGGTCTCGGGTATAAAATAAAGTGTGGTTTGTTTTTATTTTGGATTCCCTTTTTTGTTTTCTTTTCATTAAAATAGAAACCTATTTGGAAACAGGCCACTTGAGTCAAAATCTGTCATCCAGTGTCTATCAGTTGTTACTACTTCTGCAATGGCAAATTTTGAGATGCCACAAAAATTTACTGCGGGTTTCATGGCAGCATTGCCCATTGCTGCCACTAATTAGAAGGGTTGCTTCCTTTAGCCAGAGGGCTATTTCCCTTACATGATGGTGATGTATAATCAGCACTAGAACAAGTTACCCAAACATAAAATTAAACCAGGTGGATGTACTTACTTCAATAACATTGGAGACGAGATAGGGTAGTGTCTTGTTCACTTTGATCTTTTCTGTGTTCTCTTTAATTTTATCTTTCTGTGCTTGCAATTCATGGGATATGCGCATAACTTCTGACTTCATGATCTGAAATACAAACACAATAAATACTTTGTATGGAATTATTACCCAGTCCTTATTACTTCTAGATCAAAACATTAAACTTAAGGTTTTGTAAGATACCGCCCGTCCAAGCGATAATGGTTAGGATTATTTCACTTATGATCAGGGAGAAATATTATATTCAATGTTTGTGTCTAGCAGAAATGATTGCTATCGTCTTCTCTCAACCCTTAGCACAAAACTAAAATGTGCCAATGTCGACGCCAAATTCTAGGCTTTTATTGAGATGAATTGATTGATTGGTGTTTTACGCCGTGGTTAAGGGTATGTCATTTACATGACGGCGGTGTACTCCAACAATAATTGACACTAGCACAACAAAGATGTGAAGTGTTTCCATAATGTTGGAAAACACAGCTAATCTTAAAACAAACTGGCTTTTTTTACTGCCCTTAGCCAAAAGTAATTAAACACATAAAAATATGTTTAATGCAGATCTTGTTAGGAAAGGTTTGAAAACAGGTGTTGATTGAAGTTTGATGGCCTTGATGTGAAACAGATTCTAACTCTAAACAAACAACATCATATTGAGTATGATGTATTAATATATAAATGATTGTCTTGTACATGTAGAGTAGGCTACCTTGATCTCATTATCCAGAAGCCGTGTTCGGCTGACGATCTCATCTGTTCCCATCCGGAGAACTTCCTCTCCCAAAGAATCCTACAACATAGAACATAATCCCATAAACCTTACATTCTTGACTAAGGTGTATACTGTTGTCATAAGTTAAGGTTCAGGCCTCGAAATAACACTCATCGGCATGATCAAAAAATCGATCGATTTAGTCTCAGGTGATCGATTTTGAGAAAGCTTTAAAACAGGGTCTGTTAATGCTGGGCTCAGCGACCCAGTGGGCAGAACCCTGTATTTTACTGATTGGCTGAAAAGCAAAAGATGATAAAAAAATTGTTCTCCCGAAATTAAGTTTAGACGATCGACAGGTGATAGATCGGTTCGATCGTCTACTATTTCGAGGCCTGAGGTTTATACTGTTGTCATAAGAGTCCAAATTCTCACGAGAATTAGCCGTTTTATGGAATCTGCATTGAGACAAACATTAAATCATTCATAACCACAGGTCAACCAGGCATAAATTAGTCTGAGTGGCCCTAACGTCTTGTTTATAATGCCTGATGGCGAAAACAATTAGAGAATAACTCAAAAACTATCCTCTGAGCCCCTTGAACTAAGCATCAATAGGCTACTGCAGCCTTTTGTTGCGTTCGTCCATAACAAATAATTAGGACAAAATCCGTCGTATGAAGTGAATGCATGCTGACCAAATATTGTGGTTCAGCTATTAATCAAATGTTAATTATTGACAAATCAATATTATTTAAAACAATTATTAATAAACATAATAAAAACTTTTTTTAGATTTTATTTTAGCTTATTATAAATAATTTCACAATAGTATTTTGCAGATATTTTGGCTGCATCATAATATATATATTGATATATATACAGCTGTCGTAATGATAATGCAATATTTTAATTTATTTGGCAAATTTTTTTAAAAACCCGCATAAATTTTTCCCTAAAAAAAATCCAAATAAAACACAATTTTTGTTTTATCACAAATTGGCATTTAATTATTTGAAAAGCTTTGGAGCTATTTTTACTTGTAGTTTCAAAGCAAAAAATCACCATTTTTAAAATTGTTCTCTTCACTAAATCAGAAAAGATTATGTTTAGAATGTCAAATAGGATAATAACACAGTTCTCTTTTGTAAAGAAAAAATCGCCTGTATCCAGACAAGAATAACATCACGAAATGATAATGAATCCAACTCAGACGAAAGCGCGGCTACATGTATGTTCTTGCAGTGTTTTTCTCCCCATGTTGACAATGTTTATACAGCAGCACATGTCAAAGTTGCATCCCACGAGATTTATAGAAATTGAGCTTAAATTCCATAGTCGCACTTCCATATTTTTGTAGCGAAAATGTTAAAATGTTTGAAATTAAAAGTTAATTTCTGGATATTGATGGCTGGTTTATGTGAAATACCGACTATTAAAGAAGTATTGGAAAGGACTGTTACGGAGATCTTATGTTACTATGCACCTGATTTTGAGACGGGGCACTGACTGCGTCAAAGATACTGCTACTGTTCCTTCCAGAAAAAAATGCGTCCCGTTCTGACGTTGATACCTGACATATAACATGGCGAAAAGAAAATGGGGAAGGTAAGACGCCATTTAGGGCCATGGAGAACGTAAGTTGTGACGAAGAAAACTGGTAAAAAAAAGCAGACAATCACTAATATTCTCATTTAAAAATGTCGCATTATTTCCTTGGACACCTTTTATTGCAGTACGACACACTCAATGTCCGCAAACAATTAAAATTCACGGTTACACTACAAGTGGACATTTGTCAGTGTCGTTGTTGTTATATGAATATGATGACAGAAAACTGCATGTCATGTGGACAAGAACATTCGAAAATGACTGCATACACTGTTACTTGCCAGAGGACTGTTTCAAAAATGTACTAGGACATAAATGGATGGAAAATATGTCGGAATACTCTTTTTAAAACATTTAAAATAAGTATATTCTACGAAATATAACTATTTTTACCTCTCCATCTTCCCAAATCGCTTTATCCTCTAGGGTGGCCATTTTGAAAACTAAGTGACGTGTTCACAAATTCGTGTGACGTAGTACGCAGCTGAACACAGGACGACTGCTCAAAGCACATGGGTTTTCGGGGTTTCTCTTACGTTATTGCTTAAAATACGGCTGATATATGAAATTAATTCTTTGAAATTTGATGGCAAGCACTTTTATTTCTTGATTAGCTTGCTTTTTAAGTGAATATTGTTGTCAGATTTGTTATTTGCATGTTGGAGGTCGACACTATCGATGTTTAAATTTTATAGACATGACAGGCTAGCCTACATCCATGTCCTTGTGCAGAAATTCATGCTGTCAGTTTTAGTGTAGAAATTGTTTCTCTATAACAAAAAAAACAAAACAAATATAGATTATTATCATGGCTTCAGGGTAGTGTAGAAATGTTTTGGCATTTACTGTTGGTACTGAAGTGAAAATACATTAAAAGCATTGAGGGCCGACTTGTTTAAAACAAAAATGTGGCAAGAGGATGGAGCTGAATATAGAAATGGCAAACAATCTCTCCCTCGATATTTGACAATTTTGACATTTGTTGGATGCAGACCAACAAATAGCGACAATAATTAAATATTGCAGGGGAGGGACTGATCTGCCCTGTTTTAGATTATTTATTATAGCCTACAGTAACATAGCACAATGAATAGGGCTAATTCCTCCGTCTTAGCTCTACGTCCCTCCTATCTCAACCCATGGTGAAAGTTGGAAACTGATCCTCCTGCGAACGCCGCTATCTCCGGCCTCAAAACATATACCTGATTTTTCTCTGATTTTTTTTTGGATGCAAAAGTCACAATAATCTAACTCTTTCTTTCTTTGCCGAAGTTTAAATACAGTTTTATTTGAGTTTCTCACCCGAGTTGACACGTTCAAGTTATCTCCCTTTGCAATAATAAAATAGAAAACAGCCAGAAAAGGAATATTGGTAAGTAGGTGAAATACTAGTCATTGTTTTGAGTGTATCTAAAAAAATGCAGAGAAAAATCGGATATATGTTTTGAAAGGCCGGAGTTAGTGGCGTTCTCCGGAGGATCAGTTTCAAACTTTCACCATGTGTTGAGATAGGCGGGACGTATGGCTAAGACGGAGGAATTAGCCCTATTCATTGTGCTAACAGTAACACAACCATAGAACCATTTCCATCGCCCTGGCATTGGTCTGGTAGGCCTATGTCAACTTGAAATAATTATAAACATAGTATTAATGTCAATCTTATTACATTAACAAATCTTCTAAAGAAAGTTTCTAATGTTTTTTTTTTTTGCACTTTCAGAGCAAAATCGCGTGGGACAATGAAGGTTGTTATACGCTTAGCACTTTATGGGTGCACTAACAGACCTTTCTATCATCTTGTTGCAATCCCCCACAAACGAGCAAGAAATGGCCAAGCCCTGGAGCAATTAGGCACATATGACCCCATGCCTAATAAAGATAATGAACGATTAATAGCTTTAAATTTTGAACGTCTCAATTACTGGATCACAAGTGGAGCAGAACCTAGCAAACCAGTTCAAATTCTATTAGGTAAGATCAACGTCTTAGCTAGGATTGTAAATCTTCTTTTTATAAATCCCTATTCTGAGAAATTTTACCTCTCAAACATAGACTATTCATTAAAAAATGTAAATGCAGATTTCTCTTGTTATAATATTGTTATATTAAACTTCCTAGATAAAAAAGAACAAGAATTTTATGTGAAGCAGACAATTTGACAACTTCTATTAGTGTTCATTTTTAATGTTATTAATACAGTCTTTAAGGCAGGTAAATTAATTGAACCTTTTTCATGTTTTAGGATTAGCTGGATATTTTCCAATTCATCCCACAGTTTATCTACGAGCTAAAAGGCTACGTTTTGCACAACAGGCAGCGTCCCAAGACAATGAATCAGAAAAAAAGCAAGAGGTGGAAAGTTGATGTGGAATATCTTCACAGACAATTCAAGGATGTCATTTCTTTTGATAAATGTTGGCTGTTAATGTTCAAGGGGAGATAATTGTCATACTTTGTATTGTGTGACATTTCTACTCCCCTTTAATTACTACTGCAGTTCTTCATATGGCGACTAGGGGACTTACGATTTTGGAAAACAAAAGAAAGACAAAATTGCTTTCTACTGTGTAATTTAAAGGAAGATGATAAGATTATGTGTGTGAGTGTGAGGTCATTAGATAACAATGGCAGTTAGTTTATGGATTTTGCCACAAAATTTGATAGGTTTGACTTTCAAGGTGTAGGGATATAGGCCATGATGCAATGAAACAAAATTCAAATTAGGGTTTGAACCTTACCATGGCATGTGACCCCAAGCAAACAAACAAACTATCTAAGCTTAGTGCATACTTGCTCATGGAGACAGTTAAAGTTGTAGCACACCTGTGGCTACATAAATTAAAAATAGTGGGGTCTATGTCAGCTAAATTCCATCACATAAGTGAAATACCCCTGAGTACGACGTTAAACCCCAATCAAACAAACAAACAATCAGTGGTTAGTGTGTCCGACTACTGATACTTAGATGTACATGTCTGCTTAAAGATTCAAGTACCCTTGATGACCTTCTGAGTTCAGTATATGGAAGTCGCACAAGGTGTCTCGTGCTATAGTATGGATGGTTTTACTGAGGCTACCTGTCCATTTTTCACCTGTATTTAAGTAAACAAAGTGAGAAATGGACAATCTGTCTTCAGATAAGTGATATTCCCTTGAGTATGACAGTACATGTGTACCCACATCAAACAGCCCCGATCCTATGTAGATGGATATGAAGAGGACATATAATTAGGAGATCTTCTATATACAAATTGATCAGGATTTCAAGTTGGCCACAATGGGGCAAGGATACAGCACAGTTACTTGAGTGAAATTACCTCCACTATTGATCTTTACTGCAATCGAACTCGGCATGTGTATTAGAATATGTAAATGCTACTCACACATGTATTAAACTAAAATAAAAATTTCATTGAATTGTGTGTTCGTTTTGAAACTGATTTAAGTTGTTATTGTCAAACTCGGGTATATGGGTGACCCACTACTATGGCTCTGTTCATTCCTGGGAAGCTTTTTATGGGGTAAAGTAAGGCACAGTGTGAAGTAGACAATCCATCATATATAAAATGAAGTACCCATGAGAATGACCTTAAACCCCATTCAAAAAACCATATAGTGCTCAGGGGTTCATACATGCCCAGTTTAACTACTCTAAATGGCAATTAAGCTGGAGAATTATAATATACTCAATTTGAGACATCATATTAACGCATCATTTTTAAAAAACTCAATTCAGACTCCATTTCTAAT